>CM030367.1:223186769-223329269 GCA_017893485.1 Hemerocallis citrina
TATATATTAGTAATTTGAACTTATCTTTTCTTGTCCTTCATCTCACTATTTTATACTTTGGGGTAATATAGACTTTGAGGTAATATAGGCTCTTGTAAGAGATGAAAAAAGAACAGAAATATCTTATAAGAGGTTCTTACAAGAGATTATTTTTATATAAAAAGAACACTTTAAAAAGAGGCTCTTACAAGAGGCTCTTACTGTAAATCTCTTATAAGAGGAAAAAAAAAGAACAGTATCTTAGTGAGGGCCCGGACCCCCCCCCTCCCCCCACCTCCCATTTTTTTTTTTCAAAATCCCCTTCGCACTATTGAAAATTTAAAAAAAATAAAAAATATTATAATTTATCCCTCCAAAAAAATTAAGTTTTATGATTTGCCCCTCCTTAAATTTATGAAAAAAATCCTTATATATATTAACATATAGTCATAATATTTTTTCTTGATACTCCGGGAGAAATTATTCTGGCTTGGTGGTTCCTACGTCTGGAAGAACAAAATAATTAGCCCCCAGGAGGCTTCGTTGTCAATACCTGTCAAGATTCGGATTGAAAAAATAATTTTGTATGTTATATTTTTCTAGAAGAGTTTGACTTAGATGACCCCACTATATATGTTTGTCTCTGTATTTATTATTTGGCCCTCTAATTAAATAAAAGAAATAATTTAAAGAATTAAAATGACGCACAAAAGGTGTGAAACATGCGCGATATCTTATTTAATAGACGGCAGATTCTTTGTCTTCCGTTTAATTAGACGGCAGATATAAGTCAAATCTTTGACGGAGTTCAAACCAATACCGTCGTTATTACTGTAATTTGTATGCAGTCCAGGCTATGTTCTTCAATTTTGTGTCTCCGCAGTTTAACGTGTTTTGGAGCGGATTGCAATTGTGGACACCCGAGACCCGATAAACGGATTGTTGTTCCATGTGCATTTTATATTTGTAGGAATTTTCTAATTTGACTTATATCTTTCCAGTTGCTCGGCGAAGGAGGTATACTGGAAGCAAAGATCGAAAATTCAATGGCTGAAAGAAAAAGACGCAAATACAAAATTCTTTCACAAGGTAGCAAATGGAAGAAGGAGACAAAATCATATTGCGGGATTGTTAGTGGATGGGGCATGGACAGAGAATGAAGACCACATCAAAGATCATCTAGACAAGAGGTACCACGAAATTCTGGGTAGAAGCAGCGAGGCCAGATGTACGCTGTCAGACGATATGTGGAGGGACTCGAGAATAGACGGCAGTGACAGAAATGAAGGGAGGTTTACGGAAGAGGAAGTTCACAAAGCTATCAATCTCCTAGGACAAGATAAGGCTCCGGGTCCAGATGGGTTCTCAATCTTCTTTTACAATTTATACTAGAAGATTGTAAAGAAGGACCTGATGAATATTTTCAAAGAACTATATGATGGAAGCGCTGATCTTGACAGGTTAAACTATGCCAGCATCACGTTGATTCCCAAGAAGCAAGAAGTGTGCACGGTGGATGATCTCAGACCAATCAGCCTTATTAATGGTTCTTTCAAAATTATCAGGAAGGTCCTCGCCCAAAGATTGTCACCACACCCTAATGACGTCGTGGCCGACTCGCAGAGTGGCTTTATTCGTGGAAGAGATATCATGGATAGTATAGCGTCAGCACACGAAATCATCTATAGGGGGAGTAAAGAAAAGATTAAAGGTTTCCTTCTAAAGATAGACTTTCAAAAGGCTTACGATTCGGTGCATTGAGAGTGCTTGGACGAGACGTTACGACTCAAATGTTTTGGAATGAGATGGCAGGCATGGGTAAAAATTTGCGTACACGGAGGAAAATCATTCATACATATTAATGGTTGGCAGGGTAAAGATATTAGATGCAAAAGAGGACTCAGGCAAGGAGATCCGCTCTCCTCTCTATTATTTGCAATCGTGGCAAATGGTTTGGCAGAAATGATATGGAGGGGAAAAGAAAACCAAGTCATAAAAGAGATTCAGATAAATGGAATAGCTCAACCTATGTCAATCCTACAATATGCAGACAATGCTCTTCTTTTCGGTATAGGGGAAGAAGAGGAGGCGAAAGCTCTGAAGACGGCTTTGGACTGTTTCCAATGTTGGTCAGACCTGAAAGTAAACTTAAAAAAGAGCTGTGTCATCCCGATCTGTGAAAATCTCGCTCGGACAGTAGACTCAATTATAGCAATTTTAGGGTGCGAGACAGCAGTTTTTCCCATCAAATATCTAGGAATGCCAATTAGGCCGGGACCGCTGTTACAGGAGGATTGGATCCCCCTCATCGAAAAGATTGAAAAGAAATTGGGAGGTTGGAAGAGTCGGTTCCTCTCTTTAGGAGGGAGGATAACTCTACTTAACTCAGTCCTTAGTGCTATCCCTATCTATTTAATGTCGATCTTCGAAGTGCCTAAGTAGGTTATCTACAAGATAGACAAGCTAAGACGAAGATTTTTATGGAAGGGAGCGGATGAGGCCAACAAAGGATTCCACCTGGTGAGGTGGGGAAGAGTCTGCAAGATGAGAGAATTTGGAGGCTTGGGAATTCTTAACTTACACGACATGAATAGGGCGCTGCTGTACAAGTGGTGGTGGAAAATCCACTCACGACGTAAAGGCTGGTGGGGCTACTCATTCGATAGGTATCGAAAAAGGAAAAAATACCGTTTTGGAGGGAGAAGTTCGCACGGAAAGGTATCGTTAATGTGGAAAGGAGTGGCTAAAAAGGGGAGATATTCCACAATAATACTACTTGCAATATTGGGAATGGCAAGAACACAAGATTTTGGAAGGATAAGTGGTGTGGGAATTTGTCGCTACATAACCTATTTCCACTTGCATCGGAGGCTACAATAAACAATGGCTCATTGGTGGCAGCTGTTTGGAAGAATGGAAAGCTCAGCCTGGTTGTAGCAGAGACATTGACCCCGAAGAGTATTATTCGATTCGAAGATCTTAATCGACTTATCCAAGCGGAGGGTGATCGAACGTCAAACGTTTCGGATGAAAGATGGTGGAATATAGAAGCATCTAAAACTTTCTCGGTGACGTCTATGTACAAATGGCTTAATGACGGAAGACTTAGATGTAGAGCAGAGAACATCATTTGGGGGATCTCGACCCCTTTTAAAGTAAGTGTTTTTTGTTGGTTGGTTTACAACGACGCGATCCTGTCCAAAGTTAACCTCCGGAAAAGAAATTTACAGATTGATGTTAGTTGCAATGCATGCATGAACGAGGAGGAAGACACCACACACATTCTGTTTTCATGTCCTAGAGCGGCCCTAGCTTGGGAGGTAGTTTGTAGGGGCTTTGGTTGTACAGTCAGTCCTAGATCGAGTTCACAGGTTTGGGGCGAGTGGAGAGAGGTACTAGTCAGAAAAGAGGACAGAAGAGCATGGGAAATAGCTGTAGCAGAGATCTTATGAAGTCTATGGCTAGACCGTAACAATTTATGCTTTCGAAATATTTATCACAGATTTGCTGTATCTATGCATAAAATTTTTCTCCTTATTCATGACTGGGCAGGATACACAGGAGCGAAGAAGAAGTTGAAGTTGGACGAGATACAATAGTGGAGGATTCTTCGGGTGTAGGAAGGGGTGTAAGGCGCAATTCAGATGTCTATTTGGTTCCTATTATGATAGCCTATGTACCTTTCGTATCTCTGTGTTTTGTTGATGGGATCTTGTATTAAGTAATGTTATGTTGCTACTTTGGATTTATTTTGTACTACTTTGTTTCGTTAATTATCATTAATGAAGAGATGACGTGGGTCATCTTTTATTATTTTTTTCCTTCTAATTTCTCTTAAATGCAAAAATTAATCTAAAAGAGTCAAGGCTACAGACCGGTTGGCATTGTTAATCAGGCCGGACGGGCAAACATTTGTTTAATTGCTAGTTTGTTTTTCTGAATAATCAAACAAGCATCAGATAGGTAACTGTTTTCAAATTTATTTTAAATTTTTTTCTTTTATCGGTGGGTCGAAAATCCTCCACGTTCTATTAAAAAGATTTTAATAAAATATACAACCAAAAAAATTAGAATTACGAAGTTCATGAAACCCAACAGGTTGGATCATGGCACTCATACTCCCAAATCAACAAACAAATAATACAAAGAAATCTAATTCTACTTCCCGACCTTGTCAAAACAAGTTTATCGTGCAACCCAGTCTGACCTGAATAGGTCAAACATTGAGCTCATTCTCCAATCCCCTTGCTTATATACCGTTTGTCGTCGCTGCCACTCGCAACCTCAACCGCTGTCGCCCCCAACGACAACACAAATGCCAACTTCAAGCTCCTTAACATTAGAGACACCACAGACACCCACCAATCCTGACATGAACACATCCAAATTGAGGTCTTGTTCTCATTCTCTTGCTTGACCACTATTGACTGTCACCGCCACCTTGCAACGATAGTTGTCTTCGCCCCCGATGGCAGCACAAATGCCACCTCAAAGCCTATAGATGCATAAAATATCACATGCATCCCTCCAATATGACCTGAATAGGTCAATATTGAGTCCTTATCACAATACCAAGCTTATCCACCGTCTACTGTTACCTACAATCACAACTTGACGTCGCATCAATGGTAACACTAACGCTACCTTCAAGCCCACTGGTACGAAAAAAATTCTAGGTACCCACCCAATTCAACCTGAGGTCAAATTGAAACATTCTCTCTCATCACCAAGCTTGTCCATTGTTCTCCATCACCTCTGTCACGCCCCGCTTCCCAAAAAATTACGGAATACAAGTACGTGACGAAGCTCAGCGAATAATTTTCATCATTCATAAGCTATAGGATCGACTCAATATCATAACAAGAAATATAACAAGATATACACAACCACGTATGCATGAATAATTTATTAATCAATAGAAACAATTGGAACAAAATAATAATATCCCAAATAGTTTTCAAATCTTGATCAAAAGTTAAAACTCGAGACTATAAGCCCGCTACAAGATTTAAGTAGCAAAAGAAATAAATAACTCAAAAACAAGATATTTTAAGCAAGTCTTTTTTCCAAGCGAAGCCTAGAATGTCTGCTCACCAATTCCAGCAGGAAATTCGTCTCCAAAGTCTGTATATATAAATATAAAAAGGGAAAAAAATATAGAAAACAAGACAAATGCCCTTAGTGCAAGTTAGGACCGCAAGTAGTACAAGTAAGGGTATGAAAACAAGTGCAAGAAATATGGAACAAGATTTGGAATCAAGAATGTATAACATAATATAATAGGGATGCAACAAGTAGTGGGATTCAAGAAACTAGCTAGCAAGAAGGATAACTCAAGTGATAAGATTGGGTAACAAGTACTAGTTGTAGAACAAGTGGCAAATGAACTTGTAATGGTATCAAGCATCAAGTAACAAGTATCACATACAAGTGTCGAGTAACAAGTAACAAGTCTCAAGTATCGAGCATCAAGTAGGGTATCAAGTGTGTACAAGTGACAAGTTAATCTTAAATCTAATGTTTAATTCTATCTAGGTAGCACTTCATGCATCCATACTTTTACTACATGGTTGCTATATACAATCAGTTATGTTTAGGCCTAGTGGTAGAGTTTATAGGGCGGTGTACTCATGTATCAAGTATCAAGCAAGTCATACTCATGAATCGAGTAATCATATAACTAGTTCAAGTGTCAAGTCATAACAAGACAAGTCATGAATCAAATATATACTAGTTCATGAATTAAATAATATACTAGTTCATGAATCGAATAATAATATACTAGTTCATGAGTCAAATAATATACTACTTCATGAATCGAATAATAATATAACTAGTTCATGAAGCATGTATCAAGTGAAAAATACGGGCCCCATTTCGAGTACACTTACCTATATTGTCCACTACTATGGTCTTTCCCTTAAACCCCGGCTTATTATTTATTATCATCAAACAAGCATGAAAGTGTGCGAAACAGGTCAAGTAAATATGATCAAGAACATGGAACAAGTTTACGATAATTAAACAGCATATTCGAGGGTCAACACAAATTAATATTATCAAGAACTATTAGAATTGCAGTTCTGAACAGTATGACGATGCTGCACCAAAACTGTGATTTCCGTTGCTACAAGATAGAAAATGTGGATCCATCAAAATACCTAGAAACTAGACTCCTGACGGTTCCAACGCATATAATTAAGACACATAAAATTTATAGCAATTGATGTCAAAACAGCAAACTATACAACATTTGTGTTCAGCCAGAATTTGTAAAACTGAGTTTATACATGTGAAACAGGTTTGAAACTTCGTTAATTAATTCTAAAAAAATTAGGGAATGTTCTCTAGGGTATCCAGTATCAGTATGCAAAATTTCAAGTCATTTACTTACTGGTAGTATAGTTAAAATAATTGTAAACCAAAGTGGTGCAGCAGTTTTTATAAATCTGCGATTACAGACACATCAGTAGTAAAACTGCGATATCTCCTAAACCGTAACTCGGAATTAAATTCCGTCAAAAGGGTGATAAACTAGAAGTCTAGGCATAAGTTTCATATTCAGGACTCAAGTTCAGATTCTGGTATTATCGGGGTCGAAACTGTAAGCCAAGACAGGACAAAAACCAAATAAGACACTTTTTGCATGAAATGTATCAAAATTATACTAGTTGTGAACAAGTGTATCGACAAAGGGTTGTGACTCTTAGATCATGTAATAGATAAGACGAAACTTGAGATCACCAACGATAAACAAAGAGAAGTCACATTTACAACCTACTTGCAATATTTTCAAGAAAAAGCTTGTACTAGAAAATAAAATGTACAAGAAGATACTTGCCTTCAGGACGACGTTAGATCAATCCGAATATGCGAAGAATAACGGGATCAGAATCCCGGCGACACGGCGACGAGCAAATGATCACGACAATCACGATCGGGCATAGATCTCGATGATCAAGATGGTGATCAAAATGAAGATCAAGCGAATCCAACGGCCAAGATCGAATATAAAACATATAAGAATTAGAAGAGTAGCAAAAGAGTAAATATACCATAATTGACAATTTGATGAATGAGAACCAGAAGTGGATCAAATGCTTAACTCCCCAAGTAGAAGACGAACGAGACGATCGAGACAATCAAGGACCGAGATCAAGTGTGATTGGTTGATCGGACGGCTGAGATCGAAGATCAAGATGATGATTACGATTGCGATGATCAAAAGAGATCCGACGGTCGAGATTAAGATTTTGATGATGATGATGATGGTGATGTGATCAACGGTCGAGATCAACAGATCAAGAAGATGATGATCGTGATTATGATGAACGACGATCGGACGACCGAGATTCAAAAGATGAAAGACCTCTGATAAAAAAGAAACCCATCAACGACGGCGGTCGATGAATGGTTCGCGGTGGCTGGTTGGCGGATGGCGAAGACGGAATAGAGCTGCCGATGGATAGAGACGACGGTGCTGCAGGAGGTGCACACAGGGGGAACAACGCAAGGTAGCTGCGTTACTGCTTCGCTGGTGTCAGGCTGAGCAGTACATGGAGAGGGTCGCGCTGTGGAGGTCGCAAGGGTGGCAGGACACTGGCATTTTTGCTGTCGTTGGCGTGGCGTGATAGGAGGTGCGTCGGGGTGAGGGAAACAACACAGGGGGGTCACTGTCATTGGCTGGAGGCAACGCGATGCAGGAGGCAACATAGGGACGACGACGCTACTGTGTCACGACAAGGGGGAGGGCACGACTGGTGGTGCGGCGAGGAGTTTCGGGAGCACTCTGCTGCCGTCGAGGAATCACGACAAGGGGGTTTGTTGCTTGGTTGGGGTCGAGCTGCTACAGGGGGACGGGGGTGCACACAGGAGGTAGGGGGAGAGAGCAAGAGACGAACGGGAGGGATGGGTTGAACGGGGAGAGAGAGAGGGTTGGAAGGAGGCACCTGTAGGTTTAGGATAGGGGTGATTAGGGTTTTTGAATATATATATATATATAGGGTTAGGTGCAGATGGGTTTGATATAATGGATTTTGGTGTTAAACGGGTATGGGTATTAGGAAGTGGCTTAATGGGTATTAGGTTGAGTATAATGGGTTTTAGGGTTACATGGGTATTAGGATATTAAACAGGGTATTGGGTTATTAAATGGGTATTGGGTTAAAGTCCAATAGGGAGGTAAAATAATCAATATAAAGTAGGATTATACACAAAATATATTTGTACTACAATATGGAAATTATTTGAAATAAATACAATTAACAATGGGGACAGTTTTTTAAATAGACAATCAAAGTTATACTAAGACTAACAATAATAATAATAATAATAATAATAATAATAATAATAATAATAATAATAATAATAAATCATCGTAATAATAATAATACTGAAGAATAGTAATAACAACAATACTAATAGGGTATGCATTATAATATAAATTTATTGGAAAATAGTTACAAATAAAATCATTGATAAAAAAAAAGAAAAAGATTTTAACAGAAAATCCAACAATACATTTTAACAAAATAATTTTAAAGCAGAAAAATAATTTACAAAAAATTTAAATACGGAAAATACACGGAAAATACGTATTTACGAAAACAGAGGTTACAACCTCCAACTGCAAACCGCAACCGCAATGGTCGTTGCCTCAAATGATAACACAAATGCCACCTCCAAGCCCACTGGTACGAGAGAGACCACATGCACTCACTCAATTTGACTTGAATATGTCCAAATTGTGGCCAAACTTTGAACTTGCTTGACCACCTCGACCCACAACAAATATAATTATTTTTCATGATTATTGGAAGTTGGTTTTCATTTGGATATTAGGGAAGATGTTAGTGGGGAAAGGGAGGAGGACGGAGCCAACGACCTCCTCCCCTCCCCAAATCAGAACCTAATCGGACGGGAAGTAAAAATAAGGTAGGAAGTGTTAGGGTTATATACTGAAAGCATCACTTTTGTCTTAACTTTATTTCCTTATTTTTTTGAATGAGAATCATATGGGCATATGTTTGCATATTGTGTTTATTATAATATTAATGCAAGTGTCTGATATTCTATAAGGTTGATAATATGGTGTGAGGTGACACACAGAAGATCATATTATCAGTTTCCTATGGAATATATAAATAGTTCACAACCTAGACGGACTTGGACAATCCATTGGAAAGGTTGTAGTGTAATCTGGTATTAGTCTGTCTTGACTATAGGTTTACACTAGTACACTTTGTGTGTATTGAACAGGACCACTTGAGGTTGTTCTCTTTGTACTGACTACAAAAGAGAACAAACACCTCTGTTATTATGGATGCTTATGCTCTTAATCCAGATATAATAACAGACATGTATATGCAGTGTGCATTACTTTGACTCATAAAAGAGTGAGATTCATTATGGATCAACAACCTCTATGAATTGGGTAATTGCATTGTATGTATGAAGGGCTGTTGATTGTAAAAGGAATCCATGTCCCGATACGTCGGGTTGATGATGTCCCCTTAAGGAGCTCATAAGGATTGTCATGTAAACCCTGCAGGTGGATTACATCCGACATGACAAATAAAATTGAGTGGTACTACTTAAGGATAAAAGATGTTGATCAATATAGTTGTCAGTAACTTAATTTGATCGACGGACATTCGATATCTTAACATGGGGAGTTGAACGAGCATATAATAAAAGGAGCCCATAAATATAATTTGGGATTAGGAAGGTAGTGCAACAATAGCTCCTTAGTGGACCGAGCTATTGTTAATGGGCCTGGGTTGTGTGTTCGGGCTGAACACGGGATACCCAGATCCGTTAGGAGACCTAACCCTAATTTCTCCTCATGGTCCCTGCCGTAGCCTTATATATATATCCTCTATTTCTCTGGCCGTCATTGACAATCTAAAAGATAAGATTTTTCTCAAAACTCGTGATTCACGAAAGGAGAGAAAGAGATGTCAGCCAAAGAGAAGAAAGGTTGGGAGATCGTCGCCCACACGACGTCCAACCCGAGGAAGGAATACGTGCAGAAGATCTTGGGGTCGCTGTCGTCTTCTTCTCACCGCAGGTATAATTTGTGAACCCTAGTTTCCGCTATATAGGGTTAGATCACATTTTTAATCTGTTTATATTTAACGATCGATACGCACACCAATCCGTAGTCCTGGGAATCATCTCAGTTCCATCAGGAAGGGGGAAGGAGGAGAGTTTTGCGATGAAGAGGGAGGGAGGAGAGAGGGAGATGGAAGGGTTAAAGCTAGGGAGAGAGGAGGGTGGTGGTGGGAGGAGGGCTCAAATATGAAATTTCATGTATGACGAAGAGGGACGAAGAAGGTAGGGCGGGAGGGAGGGTGAGACGGGGCTGCGAGGTGTTGAAGGAGGCTGAAGGGGAGAGAGAGAGACGGGCAGGGGAGGTAGGTGGCTGGAGGGGGCTGACGGGGAGAGAGGGACGGGCGAAGAGGGAGGGCGGAAGGGAAGGAATGACGAAGCTGCGGTGTGTTGAAGGGGATGACAAGGAGAGTGAGACAGGCGAGGGAGGGAGGTGGCTGATAGGGGCAGACAGTAAGGGAGGGACTTTCTGGAGAAGTTTTCGTTGCAAACAAAACTACTAGTTATATTTTTATTATACTTTTCAGTAATGATTTTAGCAACATATATATTTCATATCGTTATTGTTTTCGATTTTATACTTTGGATTTGTACCCATCCGCCTAGAGTTGTTGAGAAGTTATATTTATACTTTTTGGTTTTCTTTTTATCAGTTTTACTGGTACTTTTTGGTTTTCTTTTTATCAGTTTTACTGGTTACATTCTTAAATGAAACATGGTTGGCATAGTTCACATCTCCACATTTTTTCCCGATTATATATATATATATATATATATATATATATATATATATATATATATATATATATATATATATATATATATATATATATATATAAGAAATGCTCCATTAAAAATGGATTTGTTTTCATGGGTTGGAAAACAGCGATCTGAGCCATTGGGTCGCTCTTGATCGTGATCAGCGGCTCAGATCGCTGCCGCCCATCACTCAATATCACTTAAGTGGCGGAGGGTTAATTTGGGAATTTCGTCCCAAATAACTCTTTGCCTGATTCGCTCTGAAAAATTGATATAACCTAGGATGTTGTTGGCAACAACGGTCTAGGTTATAAAAAATTGAAACATAGGCTGTTGTTTGGAACAACGACCTTCATTCAATTTTTTATAACCTAGGCCGTTGTTGGGAACAACGACCTAGGCTATAAAATTTTGTTGTTTCAAATAACCTAGGCTATAAAATTTTATAACCTAGGCCGTTGTTCCCTAGTTTATAAAAAATTGAATGAAGACCGTTGTTCCAAACAACAGCCTATGATTCAATTTTTTATAACCTAGGCCATTGTTGGGAACAACGGTCTAGGTTATATCAATTTTTCAGAGCAAATCAGGCGAAGAGTTATTTGAGATGAAATTCCTAAATTAACCCTCCGCTGATCAAGTGAAACGGGAGATGGGGGGCTCGATCTGAGCCGCTGATCACGATCATGAGCGATCCAACGGCTCAGATCGCTGTGTTCCAACCCGTGAAAACTAGGCCCGTTTTCAATGGAGTATTTCCATATATATATATATATATATATATATATATATATATATATATATATATATATATATATATATATATATATATGTTGCTGCTAATTTATTTGTGGATTTTTGGAGAAAACGATAAAGCTAACCCGTTGACCTGTTGATTTTCACCAATGTGTTGACTTGGTCTCTTGCAGTTGCTGCGAACCTGCAAAAAGTGTAGAACCCCGTATTTTTAAAATATTATGTTTAAAGGTTTATAAATGACTAAAATGATTTTTGGAGAATTTATGAATATTTTCAGAAAAATTTATCTTTTTACACGTGCAAAACACGTGCAAATACTTACTTGAAAAGTTTGAAAGTCAAGTTTTCTTCATGAAAAATCATTATTTAATATTTGGGATTTATTTAGTATTTTTCCAGATTTTTCTGAAATTAATTGGAACTATTTGCAAATTTTGAGAAAAGAATGACCTTTTTGCAAATTTGTCATTTTTAAGGGTTAAAATGCAAAATGTATTTTCTGGACGTTTTGAACAGTACCGGTAGAGATTTAGGATTATATTTTACTTTTAAATCCTAATTTAAATGAATTTTATTGAATTTCCAAGAATAGAGCTATATACATAAAGTTGTATTTTGGAGGGGATTATTTTGCAAATTTGGCAAAACCCTAAACCTGTTTCCGGATGTTTAAAAGGATTTTTCCAGCCGTCATTTGCTGCAATATACAGAATTTTGTGATTTGTTTTGGTAGAGCAAGAGGAAGATTTGGATCTCGCAAAAGGAATGCTTTTTCGTCGGATCTTCTTAATTCAAAGGTGAGTGACATTATTTTGTTTTGTTTTGATTTTGTGAATGATATGAACTTTGTATTGTGGTATGATTTATGTGAACGATTGTTGTGTTTTTTGTTTGGCACGAATGTTATTTAGTATTTTGCATGAGAACGATGCAAAGGTTGTTGTTTGTACCATGTATGTGAGATCTATGAATGACTAGTAGATCTTGGTTTATAAAATTGTATTGCTAGAAAGCATGTTTAAGATTTGAGTATGGTTATGATCAGATGGATGAACATCTGGATCTTGAGATTTTAAATCAGATTATGGTTATGAGTTGAGAAAGAAATTTAGTATTGAAAAACCCTAATGGAAGAATTAGGAATTTAGAACATGAGAATTGAGTTTTGAGATATTGGATGGTTGAGTAATGTATCCATAATGAGGATTATTTGAGATTTGTCATTTTTACCTGAATACGAACTATTTTCATAAACAATGAATCTTTAGAAAAACTCCAGTTTTGATTATTGTATTCAAACCTAAGTTATGAAAACTGTAGGCCGACATTCGACTGGTCTACTATTCAGTCGACTGATACGACCCTGCTGCTGTATCTTCAGTTCTTTTGAAAATCCGTTCTGGATAGTCGACTAGACCATTATTCAGTCGACTGGTATACTTAGAAAATATTTTATAAAGTTATTGCAGTTTCTTCTCTGGACAGTCGACCTATAACTCCTTAGGTCGACTGTTGGTACTTAGAATATTTTGTGAAAATTATTGGGATTTGTCTCGGGTAAGTCGACCGATGACTTCTTAAGTCGACTTATATGACTTAGTCTATTTTCTTAAAATCATGAATATTTGTCCTCTGGACAGTCGACTTACTACAGTGTAAGCCGACTGGTACTGATAAGTTTTTGTAAACTTGAATATTCTTTCGAATGGTTAGTCTTCAGATATTTTGAGATTATACTTTGTCTTCAGTTGAGCATATGAATTTGAGATATTCAGTTGAGCATATGATTTTAAGATATTCAGTTGAGCTATTTTGTTTAGTGGAAAGTTGGTTTAGACTTTTTGAGTTTGAGTCTCTAGAGGATGTGTGTGACCCTAGTATACCGGTGTTGAGTTATTTTGTTGAGACCTGTTGAGGCATTTCAGTTATTCAGTTTTGAGTTAAGTCCGGTAGGGTACACCACTCTAGGAGATTCGTTGAGTAATTAAGTAACCCAAAAATAATAAGGACATGCACTAGTGGTGATATGATGAACGGGAACTTGAGTCAAGTACCTCAGTATGGCTTTCGGTGTGGGATTTAATCTCTGGAATTATCGAAGTATCTTACTTTGGGTGTGGGATCTATCTCCGGAATTATCCAAGTATTTTACTTTGGGTGTGAGATGTATCTCCGGAATTATCCAAGTAGTTGCTTTCGGTGTGGGATTGATCTCCAGAATTATCGGAGTCGAGGTGAAGCACATGTGGTATTCGTGTGATGATGTGTCAATGTTTCGGTGTGGGATTTAATCTCCGGAATTATCACGGTAGATTACTTGTGGTGTGGGATATATCTCCGGAATTATCACGGTAGATTACTTGTGGTGTGGAATTTATCTCCGGAATTATCACGGTAATTACTTGTGGTGTGGGATTGATCTCCAGAATTATCGGGCATGGGCTACTACTCACAGCTTATCTTTATCTCGTAGTAGTCATCGTGTTAGGATTAGTTGCATAGCGGGGGATTGAACCCTATGATGTGAAGACGTTAAGGACTTGCACCGAACCTATGTAGAGTGGGATGCATAGACTTCGATAAGTACGCATTAGAGAGTACGCATATAGAAATTGTGTTTTCTTGACTTGGTTTTCATGCATGTGGATTTCCTGTTTTCTACACATGACACTTGGTTTAGTCTCACTTGTTGTTTACTTTTCCTTGCTACATTGTATTTTAAGTATTCATGTTTACTATCTGTTGTTTAAGGATTCATGATTAATGTTCATTTATGTTGTTTGTTTGTTTGTTTTTTTTTTCACTCACACCATTTATGGCTGACCCCTTTAGTTTTGGGGGTTAGGGATCATCTCTAGCCTCATATGTTGCAGGTTGCTGCTTTGAGTTGGAGGTTGGATGTTTGAGCTGATTTTGAGATAAATTGATTTATAAGAGTTTGTGTAAATTTGTAAAAGCAGATTTGAGATAGTTTCGTGTTGTAACTAAAAGGAAATTACTATTGAGTTGTTTTGAATTCCGCTGTGCTATGTAAGAGATTGTTGTAATAAAAGTTGAAAATTTTTAGTGGTGTTGGTTGTGTTTAATGTTACATTGAAGTGGATGCTGGGATTGTGCCACGTATTTTCTAAGATATCATATTAGAAATTCGTGGCGCTACAAAAAGTGCGAGACACCGGGATGGATCCTGGCGACGCACCTTCCTACGCTCTTGTCAGTAATCTGAATGATTAAGCAAGAACTTAAAACTGGAAAAGTATTGATTACCTCTTAATAGTGGTGGATGGGGGGTATTTATAGTCGCCTTAGGGATCAAATTAGGAATATAATCCCTGTGATTAGATAAGGAATGTAATCCCTAATTCCCAGTGGAAGGATAGATGTGAATCAGGGCTGTTGATTAGGATTTAATCAGAAACCCTAATTCTATCCTGCCGGACCGGGTTCATTTCGGGTTGGGACCCGTACCCGGTTGAGGTGGATCCGTTTGTGGGTTATTGGGCTTTGAATAAAGACCCAGTTTCCATTTCAGACCCGTTTGTAGGTGAAATTACCGCTTTACCCTTGAGCTTTAAGATTCGTGTCCGATTTGAATGGTCCCGATTTAACCCTATTTTTAGCCATATCACGAGCCCCCCACTCCTGGAGACTGAGTTCTACAGTCTTTGTAATGCCCCGATTTTCATTTATGAAAATTATTTAATTTTGCACGTAGTTTGCACGTGCAATATTTTGGTAATATTAAATTTTATGATGAGTATATGTATATAAATGTGTGCTCTTTAATTATTTTTATGTAAAAGTTCTTTTTTCAATAAACAAAAGCCTTTCTTTTTAAAGCCCAAATTGAATTTATTTATTTTCTTTTTATAAACTATTATTTTGGCCCATAAACTAAAGTCCATGAGCTATTTTTATTTTTAATACAACTTGTAATGTAGAACACATTTTAAAGATTATTTTTATGTAAAGTTTAATGTACAATTTTTGTTAAATGGGGACAAATGCATGCATGTGCATTGCACGTACACGTACAAATGCACCCTTGCATGGCCGGTTTTGCATGTGGAGGGAAAAGGAAAATTCAAGTGGAGTCATGAGTGGTGTTTACTTAATCATGGTTGGTTATTGTAACTTCTCCTTGAATCCTAGCCCTTTGTTTCTAACTCCTACTTTAATCCTAGCCTTCCATTTACCCAAATTTTAGTATAAATACCCCCCTAGCCTAGTTATTTTTGTGCTAATTAATTTTCCAAGTCCTATAGTCTAGAATACATTATTAGTAGTTTAGTAAGTGAGTTAAAAGATTGAGAGTTGTGTGGGGAGTTTGTGCTTGCATCAACAAGAGGAAGGCCGGCAATAAGGGAGTGCTCGGGTTTGGCATCTTGGAGCTCGTGTGTGCATCGACAAGGAGGATGATCGCTCTCTTAGCAAGGACATTTGTTTAGGAGTTGTTGCTAATTGTACTTCTCTCCAATCAAGGTGGATAATTTTCCGTATTTCTAATTAGAAAGCATGCTAGAATTAAAATGAAATGATGATGCATGAAAAAGATTAATAAGAGTACATTTTAATTGAAAAAATTGGCCTATTAGTTGATTGGAATGTTGATATATAACTTGTATGTGATTCCAGCATTAAACTTAAGTTGTGTGTAAATAAATTATAGCCATGGATTGCCTAAAGGAAAATTTATTGTTAGCATCAAAGACAATATGCAAATGTTAGTAGGCAAAAAATGTTGTTTCATGTGCTTGAACGTACTTTTGTGATAATGTTGCAATGAATGATTTAAAATATGATTTGTGGGTTTGTGGAATGAACAAAAACAGAAAATTGATGTAGGGATTATTGAAATTAAAATTTGATAAGAAATGTCGAAAAAGAAACATATTAGTAGTAGTTTGTAATTCGAATTAATTGTATGATAAATATGTGTTAATTATTGAAAAAATTATTTTTAATATACTGGAGTATAAATTATGATGAGAATAGTCAATCTGAAAATTTACAGCAAGTTTAGTAAGAGTAAAATCAAATGAGAGCTTCTTGAACATCGAATGTTTTACTAAACAGAGAGAATTGATTTAATTGGAATTCGAGTTGCACTATGACAACCTAAGCTTATAGCTCAAGTGGTCGGGATGCTCTTAATTGCTACAGTGTGCGGGTTCAGTACAGGTCGATGGTTTGAATCTTGTGAACAACACATTTTTTGTACATTTAAAAAAAAAATCAAATGAGCTACAGCCGAGAGCTCTTATAGCTCTCAGCGCCCTTCTATACTGCATGGCGCATTCGGCCTAGTGGTCTGTGCTTGCGGCTTGTTTCTCGGGGGTTGTGGGTTCGAACACTGGTCTCGGTCAGTATTAAAAGTTGTGAAAAAATATTTTTTTGAAGTGATTTTTGGTGATTAAAAATTAGGAAAAAAATATGATTATTATCCTAAAGATATGTGGGACTTATGAAAAATAATTTGGGAATTATTTACATAAAATAGAGTATGTTTTGAGAATAAATGTATAAATAGAACTCTGGTCCTACACTTATATTTTGTGGAGGTTATAATTTGCAAAAAGAACTTGAAAAGTGTTAGAAAAGAAATATGAATAAGAAGGAAATTATATGATGTGAAGTGATGTGAAATGATGTGAATTATTCTCATTGGAGAATAGTGTGACAATTATGAGTTGTGGATATTCATTTTTGACCATAAACTTAGTGATGTGATTTTAATAGATACTGATGAATTACTTGATGAATAATTGAATTCCATGTATGATTATGGACTCATGAATAATTTAGAAATCATGATTGAAAAAGAGGAATATTATTGAGTATGACAACTCAGACATGTGAATTTATGAATTGAAATTGAAAATTAGAGGGTAGCCAAAACTCACACCGGCAAGTGAAAAGTGATGAATTATGATTATTGACATTGAAAAGACCAAGTTTGGGTCATTGTGAAATGAAAGAAATAAGACCGGCAGCAGTGAGAGGGCTAACTCTAAAAGATTGATTTTGTTCATGATTTTATTAAACTAAGGATTAGTTACATAGTGAAGATGTGATGAAAGTAAGAGAAAAACATTGAGTATGAGGGCCATTGGATTGGCGGCGAGAGAGTATCCCAGGATGTCCCATGATGAGTCATGATAGGGCGTGGATACTGCTCCAGAGTACCGTCCCGGTGGCGACGCTCGTGGGGTGTTGGACGACTGCGGGTGGTATCATGTCTATGGTAGGAGCTGAATTACCACAGGATGCCTACATGATGAGTCATGTATCAGTGCGTTGGGATTCCCTCCAGAGCGCCTAGATATGAGTTCGTATGTCAGAAAACATCTAGGATACTTACCGTAGTTACAGTAGTAGAGTAAGTCATGACGAGGGATTGAATCCTACAAGATGAAGAACGATTAAGGGCTTGCCCTCGGACCTATGTAGTATGGGATGCATAGAATCCGAACAAGTGCGCATTAGTGTCATGTAATATAAATAAGTGCATTAAGGACTAAGTGCACAATCACAACACGACATCAATAGGGTATTCCCTTTAGTTTGATATGTGACAAGTTTGTGTTTGTTAAATATGGAAAATTAGTTATACTATTTTTGGCATAGAGAGGATGGCCGTATATAATGTTCGTCGGTTGAATAAACTGACGTACCCACAGTTTTGTATGCAGGGTAAATGACATGATAAAGATTAAAGAAGCACAGATGCTTAGAGATTATTCAAATGTTGATGTACATTCATTTAAATGTTGTAAATTTGCTTCCGCTGTAAAATGTAAAAAGTAAAGTTTTTCATGTAACTCTGATGTAAAGTGAAAAGTTCAAATTTCCTTGTAAAATTGTACTAAATGAAGTGTAAAGATCCTGTGGAATCTCGAATTCAGTGTATCTTGGAATTCGGGGCATTACAGTCTTTGAGGAGTAGTTTTGTTGTTCTAATGGCGTACGGGATTTTATCGGTGTTCTTAAGGGATTTAACTCTAGCTCGGGGTGTAACGGTAGTTTTCTGAGCTTGTAAAATGCCCAAAATCTTTCTCAGATTTTTCTGGATTTTTTGTGATTTTTCCAGATTTTTCTGATTTTTTCTGAATTTTTTATTTAATTTCCAAATTAAATAATTAATTATCGAAAAATTTAATTAATTATTATAATTTAATAATTACTATTTTCAGAATTTAAAAATTATTTTCTGAATTAATAATTATTTTTAGAATTTTTAATTAATTTTTCCCAATTTTTAAATATTTTTTCGGATTTTTTAAACAATTAATTCGATTATTTAAATAAATAAATAAATAAATAAATACCTAGTGACGTGGCGCGATCATGTGCGTTGATCACGATCAAGTGAGCGCGCATCAGGAGGAGGTCATTTTTTACTTTTAACATCATCGGTGGCAAGAGCTCTCGGGCAAAAGTGGCCGAAGTGCCACGTTGGCGCCACGTGGCAAAGTCAACGATGAGCCGTTGACTTTTTTTTCGTCGTCTTCAAATTCACTGCCTCGCCCCCTTCGACTTTGGCCACCCCTCAACAGCGAGGGAAGCTCGTGTCGGAGAGGAGCTCATCGAATGGGGGAGTTAAAGCTCGACGAGGAGCTCGGCAAGGGGATGGCTCGAGCTCAGCAACGGCGAGGATGTTGGATGGCGAGCTCGGCAGTTGGCGCTTCGCTAAGTGGAGGTCGACGAGGGAAGGTTGAAGTTGTGACGAAGCTCTTCGTTTGAGCCCACAGCCGAGGTGAGCTCGGAGCTCTGGCAAAGCATCGACGAGGAGGCTCGAGTTTCGACGACAGAGAAGTTGGGTTCATGAAGGTCGTGAGCTCGACAGTGGGTTTGGCTCGTTATTTGGCTCGGAGCTCGGCTGTGGAGGTGGTCGAAGCTTCAATGAAGGAGCTCGACGAGTGAAGGGGGAGAGCTCGGCACAGTGGAGCTTCGACGTCGGTGTTGCTTGAGCTCGGCAGGCCGAGCTTCGGTGAGGGAGAGCTCGTCAGTGGAGGTGGCGAGGAATGGAGGCGAGCTCGGAGCTTGAAGATGACGAGTTTGGGTTTGATGGAGATGGAGGTGTGAGCTCGGCGTCGGAGGCAGTTGGTGATGGATTCGAGCTCGGGATGGGGAGCTCGACGCAGTGGTGAACGGTTTGAGCTCGTCGACATGTTGGGTTTTGGAGCTCGACGACGGAGCTAGACGACAGAGGGAGCTCGTCGGAAGTGGAGCTTGGCATGGCGATGGGTTCGGAGCTTGGACGAAGGAGCTCGACGACGGAGGGAGCTCGGGAAGGTGATGGGGTCGAGCTCGGTGACGGAGCTTGATGCCATGGCGAGGCTCGGCGAAGAAGTAGGAGCTCGGCATGGTAGAAGAGCTCGTCAGAGTTTGGCGACGAAGGGGGTGAGTTCGGCATTGAAGATGGAGCTCGGCCATGGTGGGTTCGGCGTAGAGCTTGAAGATGACGAGCTGGTTTTTTTTGGTTTTGGCGGGAAGGTGCTGAAGAAGAGAAGAAGGGTATGGGTGTTCGGGTTTGGATCCCTTAACGGGTCCGAACCCGACCCTTGTGCTCCTATTTTTTTTTTTTGGCTGTTTGTTTGGTTGTTTGTATCTAAGCCGTCGATCGCATTTGAGCACGAATTCCGAGCTAAAGAATTTCTCTCATTTGTGCTCCGGTGGCAAGTTGCTTTGGCGGCGTTGCCGGCCCCCTACAAATATGTGTTAAGAAGGAGGCCAAAGTCCAGAGGGGTTCAGGGTCTTCTATCGAGGTGAAGAGGTACCTCGGCGTGGCGACATATGTAAAGAAGGGGTTCGGCGAGTCTTTGCCGGGGTCCGGAGTGAGTTTTTTCCATGCTTGCCGGTCGGTGTCAAGAGCGCTCGGCGAAGGGTGCTGAGGTCCATTTTTTCCATGTAACATGGTCGGTGGCAAGAGCGCTCGGCGAAGGGTGCTGAGGTCCATTTTTTCCATGTAACATAGTCGGTGGCAAGAGCGCTCGGCGATGGATGCCGAGGTCCATTTTTTCCATGTAACATGGTCGGTGGCAAGAGCGCTCGGCGAAGGGTGCCGAGGTTCATTTTTTCCATGTAACATGGTCGGTGGCAAGAGCGCTTGGCGAAGGGTGCCGATGTCCATTTTTTTCATGTAACATGATCGGTGGCAAGAGTGCTCGGCAAAGGGTGCCGAGGTCCATTTTTCCATGTTTGAGGGTCGGTGGCAAGACTGCTTGGCGAAGGGTGCCGAGGTCCAAGGAGAGTTCTTCTCGATGCTCCCGGTGCTACAGTGGTCGGATCGGGGCATAGGACCCCTTGTTCCGATGCTATTCGAAGATCTACAAGTTCTCTTCAGAGATGAATTGGAGAATCCTCCTTCCTCAAGGTCAAGATAGTCCCGCAACATCTTCGTTTTTGCGAAGTTGAGAAGAGCTTTGCATGGATCTAGGGGAAGTCCGTTCTTGGAGGACAAATTTGAGGAGCAACTCTAGGAGTGAGTTGTGAGCTCCGAACTCATTGTGAAGAGGTCCGCTTTGGAGGGGAGCGGAGCGAAGAGCTTGGCGCTAGGGGAGAGCCATTTGGGAGACAAGTTTGAGGAGCAACTCTCGAAAAGATTTATGAGCTCCGAACTTGTTGAGAAGAGGTCCGCTTTGGAGGTGAGCGGAGCGAAGAGGTCGGCTCTAGGAGAGGGCCATTTAGGAGACAAGTTTGAGGAGCAACTCTAGGAGAGAGTTGTGAGTTCCGAACTTGTTGAGAAGAGGTCCACTTTGGAGGTGAGCGGAGCGAAGAGATTGGCTCTATGAGAGAGCCATTTAGGAGACAAGTTCGAGGAGCAACTCTAGGAGAGAGCCATTTAGGAGATAAGTTTGAGGAGCAACTCTAGGAGAGAGTTGTGAGTTCCAAACTTGTTGAGAAGATGTCCGCTTTGGAGGCGAGTGGAGCAAAGAACTTGGCTCTAGGAAAGGGCTATTTGGGAGACAAGTTTGAGGAGCAACTCCAGGAGAGAGTTGTGAGCTCCGAACTTGTTGAGAAGAGGTCCGCTTTGGAGGCGAGCGGAGCAAAGAGCTCGGCTCTAGGAGAGAGCCATTTTGGAGACAAGTTTGAGGAGCAACTCTAGGAGAGAGTTGTGAGTTCCGAACATGTTGAGAAGAGATCCGCTTTGGAGGCGAGCAGAGCAAAGAACTTGGCTCTAGGAGAGAGCCATTTGGGAGACAAGTTTGAGGGGCAACTCTAGGAGAGAGTTGTGAGCCCCGAACTTGTTGTTTAAGTAAGTGAATCAACAGTTGTGGGAGCAGTTCCGAATGGCGAACCACTTCTTACCCGCTTATGAGCGAGTAATTTGAAGCGGAATCGAGCCAAGTGTTAGACTCCGAACTCGTCGTTTAAGAGTGATTCAACGGTTGTGGGAGCAGTTCCGAATGGCGAACCACTTCTTACCCGCTTTTGAGCGAGTAATTTGAAGCGGAATCGAGCCAAGTATTGGACTCCGAACTCGTCATTTAAGAGAGATTCAACGGTTGTAGGAGCAGTTCCGAATGGCGAACCACTTCTTATCCACTTATGAGCGAGTAATTGAAAGCGGAATCGAGCCAAGTGTTGGACTCCGAACTCGTTTTTTGAGCTTAGTAAGTTGCGGGAGCAGCCATGTAGGAGAAGCTGGACTCTGGACTCACCATTTAGCGAGTCGTGACTCGGAGAGATAGAGATGAAGGAAGAGCAATAATTTTCAATGAAAAAATGTAAAGTTTTATTGAGATAAACTAAGTGGCCGCTTCAATAGGACGAGTCATTATTACATGCTATTAGCCGGGTTACAAGCATCGGCCTTATTGAAATTCAAGATCCTACTTCTACGATAAGGTGAAGACCTCTTGGGAGGAGCTCCTTGAATGAGGTGGAAGACGGCCCTAGGTTCTGAGTCTTGAAGCTCGGCGGGCCTCTGTGTTCGTTTGTACACTCCTCAGAGGCGAAGCTCGGTCCCATCTTTTTGGACGAACTTCGTCAGGTGTCCCCGCTGTATGAGTTCTTCGATCTCCTCCTTGAGAGCCCGACAATCATCCGTGTCGTGGCTGTGGTCCCTGTGAAAGCGGCACCACTTATCCTTATTCCTCTTCTTGTCGGGGGTATTCATTCTAGGGGGAGCGCGGAGTAGCTCTTCCTTGTCCACCTCCATTAGAACTTCTGATATATTAGCAATGAGGGGGGTGAACTTCTCAAAACGAGGAGTCGGGCGGCGCTGGCCATTGCCGTCCTTCTGGAATTTTTGGGACCCCTCTTCACTTGTGTTCTTCCGTTTGTTCCCGAAAGATGTCTTCTCAAGAGTAGGGGGTTGAGAGCCTCTTTCGCTCGTATGTACTTCTCCACCCTAAGTAAAAGTTCTGAGAAGTCCCGAGGAGGCTTCTTGGCTAGGGACGCCCTAAGGTTGGGCATTAGTGACGTTGCGCTCGAATGCGGCAGAGGCTACTGATTGGTTGAGGGAGGGAATGGACCGGGCTTCGGCGGTGAAGCATCGAACGTAATCCCTTAGGAGTTCACCCTTTTCTTGGTTGAGGGTCACCAGAGATACACTTATTTTCTCGGCCCGACGGCTACTCACGAAATGAGTAAGGAAGAGCCCTTCAAACTGGTCGAATGAGAAGATGGAGGCGAGGGCGAGTCGAGAGTACCATTCTCTCGCAGACCCCTTCAGCGTGGCAGGAAAGATCTTGCAGAAAAGGGCATCTGAAGCCTGGTGGATCATCATGAGAGTTTTGAAACTCTCTATGTGATCCGCGGGGTCCGACTCCCCGGTATACGACTCGAAGTGGGGCAGCTTGAAGTTCTCTGGGATGGGGGCCTCCATGATGGTGCAGGAGAATGGAGGTCTGTCCGGGTAGATGTTTATCGCCCGTTGCTCTTCTTCCCTGTCAATTCGGCCGAGGCGCCTCTCCATCTCGTGGAGACGGCGGTAGACTGAGTCTTCTCTTTGATCATATCTTGCCGAGCCCCGGGACTCATCTTTATACGAGGGTGGACTGGGGCTGCGGCGATGGTAGCTTGGAGATGGATGAAGACTATGAGTGTGAAGGCGGTGGCTCCTAGCTGGCTCTTGAGTAGGTGGCCTCTGGTCGTTCTTCGGAGCGATATTGAGGGCCCGTAAGACTGTTGCTTGGAAGTCTTGAAGATCTGCCCTTGTGACTGGTACCTCTCCAACTTGGCGGTCCCTATGTGTGGCTCGGCTTATTGGATAATGAGTTCTCCACCGATGACGCTGAGGGGACTCTCTTTGCCTCCTCGGGGGGAGGGGATCTTCTAGTTCTCGGTCGGCGGGGGGTCCGAACTCTTGAGACCCTTGAGTTCTCGGGTTGATGGACTCGACCAAGGGCTCGCCATCCATTCAGGCGAGTTCTAAGGTCGACCCCCTTTTGGCGGTCAGCAATTACTTGACGAAGATCCCGCTCAGGAGGGCTTTGAGAAGCGAGGGATTCAACTGAAGGATTGGGACCCGTGACTTGGTCGTGAGGAGGATGTTGCTTCGGTCGACTTTGACGGGAGCCCCCCGAGACCCTTGAGGGGCCTGTTGAGTAGGAGCACCTTGAACCGGAGGAGGGAGAGGAGGAAGAGAAGTGGTTCTTCGGTTAGAGACCGCTGCCTTCTCCTTCTGTTTTGGATGCATGGCTTGAAACTAGTATCGTTGATGAAGTTAGGTCAGGTTGCTTTTCCGATTCCCACAGACGGTGCTAATCTGTTGCTGCTAATTTTGGTGTGGGAGCAAACAGATGAATTTGTGGATTCTTGGAGAAAACGATAAAGCAAACCCGTTGACCTGTTGACCTTCACCAATGTGTTGACTTGGTCTCTTGCCGCTGTTGCGAACCTGCAAAAAGTGCGAGACACCCGGATGGATCCCAACGACGCACCCTCCGACGCTCTTGTCAGTAATCTGAATGATTAAGCAAGAACTTAAAACTGGAAAAGTATTGATTACCTCTTAATAGTGGTGGATGGGGGGTATTTATAGTCGCCTTAGGGATCAAATTTGGAATATAATTCCTGTGATTAGATAAGGAATGTAATCCCTAATTCCCAGTGGAAGGATAGATGTGAATCAGGGCTATTGATTAGGATTTAATCAGAAACCCTAATTCTATCATGCCGGACCGGGTTCATTTCGGGTTGGGACCCGTACCCGGTTGAGGTGGATCTGTTCGTGGGTTATTGGGCTTTGAATAAAGATCCAGTTCCCATTTCAGACCCGTTTGTAGGTGAAATTACTGTTTTACCCCTGAGCTTTAAGATTCGTGCCCGATTTGAACAGTCCCGATTTAACCCTATTTTTAGCCATATATATATATATATATATATATATATAATAATAATAATAATAATAATAATAATAATAATAATAAAACATAAAGAAAGCTATCAAGTGGTTCTCATTCAATAGGGTTGAAATCAATGGTCCAGATCTAACCTCACAAAACATATTTTCCCGCCCAAAAGTTTTCCCTCAAAACTCAAATTCAAATCCTCCAAAACAACTCCTTTATTTATTTATTTCTCTCTCGCTCTCCCTTTCTCTCTCATTCTCTCTCTATTTACTCAGAAATTTATATTTTCAGATTTCAGGTTTGTAAATTTTCAGATTTTTTTGCATTTTTTATTGCTCATGTTACATTGAAAATAGCAAATATTTTATCAACAGTTAAATTTCATTATTTTCCACACACAAAGTTTTAAGAAGTTGGATTTTACACCCCCATTTATAATTATTTTTCAACATATACTAATGGAAACATTGACTTTTATTTACAATTAATTATTGTTTTATTTTTCAACATATATTAATTATTGTTTTACTGTTTACAAGACTTTCATATGCTATATCATTCTGAAGATGTGTCGTAGGCACGTGCCCACGGGCAAATCTAGTATATATATATAGCAGAAGAAAAATCTTCCATTGTAAACGTGTAAACCACTTAACCCGTTATTGTCAACGATAAGCTAACTTATAATGAACCCGTTGTTTGAAAACAGGGTTCATTTTTAATATGCCTTAATCCGTCATTACCAATAACGAATTAAGTGGTTTGCACATTTGCAATCGCTACGTTAGTGTTTATAATGAAAAATTGCTCATAGCAGAATTATCATTATACGCAACAATTATATATACATCTTTTTTTTTATCGTAAAAGGCTGGCAATTTCCCCTCTGTGTTTCATTAAAAAATTTAACAAAACAAACAACAGAAAATATGGCTTATGAAGTTCAGATCCCAACAGGCTGGGTTCTGGAATTCATATACCCCAACCAACAAACAAAAATACAACGAAATCTAGTCCTACTGATCGGCCACCCCCGCCAGAACAACTTTCTCATGCCAATTTGGGCTAACTCTCTCACTCAGTCCCTCGCTTGTACGCTGTTTATCCTCTCCAACTATCGTACGCTCTCCCTTGTCACCCTCAACAGTGACCCATACGACAAGCGTAAGCACCATATTAGAGATCCCGTCGGCACTCCACCAATCTGACAACTCCATGTCAAGATTGATTCCTCGTTCTCATCTCCTCGCTTCACCCTCAATGACTCTCACCGCAATCTCGCAACGAGGGTAAGCGTCGCACCTGACCCGTGCGAGCCCTCTGACATGAAAGAGCCAAAGGCACGCCTCACTTTAACCAACCAAGGTCAAAGTAGAACCCAAACTATAAAATTTCCCGACAATCATCGCCTACACCAACTAGGATACATTTTGTTGCTAATTGTAAGTCGGTTGTAATTTGGATATTAGGGACAAATTTGAATTTTTGGGACTCCACCACGTCAACTCAAATTTCAAAACTCAATTTGAAATCCAAATCTCACCCTTACCACAGCACTCCCAAATCAGAAATTCCTCTCCCCCTACTCTCTCCCCCACATGCTTCCACGACAGCCCCGACTATCCCGTAGATCGCCGCTTGCCGCTCCACGCCGGCGCTATGCAGCACTCCCGCCACCAGCCCGACTCCACCAGTCCGAGCACCGCTGCGATCTGCGTCGCCATCCCCGATGATGCTAGCCCTAGTCAGCTCATCCCACAACACGGTCACGCACGACGAACTACACCCCGCACGACACCTTCGCCCCCCCCCCCCCCAAGATGCGGCGTTCTCGACCCGGAGTAGACCCCAAATGACGACCGCACCGTCGCATCCCTCTCCGACACCGGAGAAGACCCCAAATGACGACCGTGCCATTGCATCGCTCTCCGACACCGGAGTAGACCCCAAATGACGACCGGTGGCACCACTACAACAAATAACAACCGGATTCCGATAAAGAAAAGTAAGGATTTGGGAAAAAAACTAAGAGGAAAAGAGGAGATGAGAGTTGGGAGAGAGAGGTTGAGAGGAAGCCGGGGGACGGCGATGAAACCCTAGCCGCCGGCCGCCCCCCAAACTCAGATCTAGGGTTTGGATCTTTGGTTTTTGGGGTTTTTAGATGTAACCCCTGTTTTCATTAATACGTATTTTTAAAGTATATTTTTTTCCGTATTTAAATTCTCAGTATTTTATAACTATTTCCCCATAATTGATTTTATTGTTTAAACTATTTTTAGAGCCCAATTCTTTATTGTAAACCCAAGTTGTATTTTGGTTTTATTAATTGTTAATATGAGCCCAAGTTTACATTTTGATTTTATTATCTAATTAATGTGAGCCCAAATTCTATTTTGATTTTATTATGTATTAATTCGAAGCCCAACTATTTACTTGTTATTTTAAGCCCAAACCCATATTCTGTTTATTTTATTATTATATTTAAATCTGAGCCCAGAAATTTTAGCCCAACATCCAAAGTATTTTATTTAAATATATGAAACTATTTTAAAGCCCATTTATTTGAAGCCCAGGTCCAGAATCCATATAATTGTGCAGAATCATTATACACCTATCCACATACAATAATTTCTCCACACCCACCTTCTGTCGCGTACTCCAACTTCTCCCCCACAACCCAGTAACTCCCCCACTCTCTCACCACGTTCTCCGCTCTATCTCTCCATTTAGTTTACCACTTTAAATTAACTCCTCTTCCCGTTCCTTTCTTCTCCTCTTCTGATTTCCCAAAAACCAAACAAAGCAAAACAGAGACCAAACTCAAACCCACTCTCATCTTCTCCTTCCTCCATTCTCCCGCTCGAGCTCCGCCATGGCTGCCGCTTGACACTCCTCGCTCCACCGCCACACCATCCTCGACGCCCTCACCACCCCATCGTCGAGCCACCTCGAGACCCTCGCACCCACCTCCTGTCGCTGCAATCGCAGTCGCACCATCCCCTTCCTCAGTTGAAGCCATCATCCCGAAGCTCCGCCAACTATCGTCTTCCTCGAAGCGTCGTCGTCGCTCCAGTCGCGCGACCCCGCCCAGTCGTCGCGCCTCCACCATTCCCCGTCGGCTTCAACCCACCGCTGTCTTCTTCCTCCTCTCACTCAGCCGACCTCCTCTCGTCGGCGCTGCTCGAACCAACCGCGCCGCAGCCATCGTCCTCCGCTTGAAATCCAGTCGCTCGCCGATCGCAGCCGTCTCCGCCGTCCCTTCGAGCTCCACCAGTCGAGCTCCGCTCGTCGCCGCCCCTCGACTTCTCTCCCGCTCGAGCCCAGTCGCCGTTCGCACTCCGTCGCCGCTCGACCACCGATCGCAGCCCTCTTCTTCTCCCGTTCTCTCTCTCTCCCTCTCTGTTCTGAAATTGAAGAAGTGGAGAAGAGAAGGATTACTCTGTTGGTGTTGGAAAAGAGAAAGGAGTAGCAGCAGATTGAGGATTGAGTTACTGTTGAGTAGTTTTGGGGATTTGGAAATTTGTCTAATTGCTGTTGTACTGTTGATATTATATTGGGTGTTTACTGTCTTGAAGTTGTGAAGTAATTGCTACTGTTCGGGAGAAAGGAGTTCACTTGATTGCTTTTTTGGATTACTCGGAGTTAGCTGATTTTGGCGTGGCTGCCATTTATATTATCTCGCACTTGTTCTGCTGCCCGGGATACTGATCCCGTTATTCTCTCTCAAATTTTATCGTCGTCAAATCCAGGCAAGTGTCACTTGTACAAATTTTATTGTTCTAGTACAAGCCTTTGTAAAAATACCGCAAGTATATTATTATTTGACTCCAATTCGCATTCATAAGTCGAATTGATATACATAATCCGTATCCCGTATTCGTACAAGATCACGAATACTTTGTTTCCATGTCCGTTGCATGAACACGACACACATATATACTATTATACATGATATTGTGCATGAATTGTTTGTTATTAGGTTGCATGTTGCTATAATATATTTTATTCTTGATTAAGTGTTAAGCATGTCATTAGTTGCATCACATGTTTTATAAGTCCTGAAATATGTTTCCTGTCTCGTATAAGTCTTAATACTTGATCTTGTCATGTTATCCTTACCATGTTACCCGTTCTTGTTCTTGCATGTAGTTTTTGTTCATGTTTAATTGTAATTAAAAAGATAACAAGCCGGGGTATAAAGGGAAAAGATTTAGTAGTGGACAATATAGAAGAGCGTACTCGGTCGGGGGCTTGTGGTTCCTCGCTGCAAATTTGTAAGTTACAAATTACAAGTTTGCTAAATTACAGGTTTACATGCTCACGTTACAAGACACACTAACTACATGTTCCACATTGCACGTATCTTGATACAAGATATACTTGATTTGACTCGACTTGACATGACATGACATGACATGATTCCCGAGTACGTGACCTATAGAATCCACCACTAGTCTAAACGTTCACTTGTTTGCGAGTAGCAACCATGTATTATGGGATGCATGAAGTGCTACCTAGTTAGATTAATAAAAGACATGACATGACACGTATACTTGCACGATCCGTTTACATGTTACATGTTATGATGACTGGTTTACTTGTTTACATGTTGCGCGTTCATGTTGACACGTTTACTTGCTTACTCGTTTACATGTTACATGTTTCTATGGATTATTTACTTGTTCACATGCACGTTATTTGTTCCACGATATCTTGTTCTGGATTCTGTCACATGTTGTATTTGCTACATTATATGATTCTTGATTCCTTGCTCGTTTTTCTGCTTTTGTTCATTCTATTCTTGTCCTGTTGCTTGTACCACTTGCGGCCCGTGACTTGCATTAACGGGTACCACTTGTTTCTTTCCTTGTAATAATATACTTGCAGGCCCAGATGGAGAACTACCCGAAGGTGTTGCTGAGCAGAGATTTTAGTGTTGTTTAGTTTCATGTTATTTTTAATTCACGTTTATTCATGTAATCCTTGTTGTAATCCGGACGTGTTGACCCGTAACTATGTTTCTTTCCAGTTGTTGGTTCATGTAATATTCATGTACTTTGTTATCCTGTTGTGATTTTATATGTTATCGTGGTTGAAATTGTTATCTTGTTGTTGAGTTAAATTTACAGCTTATGAATGATGTATTCGCATCATTCGCTGGGCCTCGGTTACGTGCCTGTGTTCCCGTATTCTGGAAAGCGGGGCGTGACAAGGTTTTTAGTGGTATCAGAGCCAGGTTAGACTCTAATTGTGTTAGAGTTTAGCCAGGTTAACTCAACAACATGTATACCACGTTAATCACATGGATAATAAATAACCAACCTGGATACTTACCAACTTGATGGTTTTGTAGACTATGGCTAGTGAGGACATTTCGACTCCCCCGCCCAGGGACGAGACATCATTGAATATCGCTGTCGCTCTCCAGGAAATGCGATCGCTGGTATTTTATCGTCTTTCAATTCTTGAGTCATCATTCTTTTGCACTTGCATTCATCCCCATTGATTGATTCAATATTGAATATCACACTTGCATTTCTTTCTTGCTGCATTTTCTTCAAATTTGGGTATTGCCACCACCTTGTTCATTCCCTTTTAAATCCTTCATTTTGTTACCCCATAGCTTGTTATTGCTTTTGCCCTATCCTATATACCGCTTACTTAAATTTCGAGGACGAAATTTATTGTAAGGTGGGTAGGATTTGTAACCCCTGTTTTCATTAATACGTATTTTTAAAGTATATTTTTTCCGTATTTAAATTCTCAGTATTTTATAACTATTTCCCCATAATTGATTTTATTGTTTAAACTATTTTTAGAGCCCAATTCTTTATTGTAAACCCAAGTTGTATTTTGGTTTTATTAATTGTTAATATGAGCCCAAGTTTACATTTTGATTTTATTATCTAATTAATGTGAGCCCAAATTCTATTTTGATTTTATTATGTATTAATTCGAAGCCCAACTATTTACTTGTTATTTTAAGCCCAAACCCATATTCTGTTTATTTTATTATTATATTTAAATCTGAGCCCAGAAATTTTAGCCCAACATCCAAAGTATTTTATTTAAATATATGAAACTATTTTAAAGCCCATTTATTTGAAGCCCAGGTCCAGAATCCATATAATTGTGCAGAATCATTATACACCTATCCACATACAATAATTTCTCCACACCCACCTTCTGTCGCGTACTCCAACTTCTCCCCCACAACCCAGTAACTCCCCCACTCTCTCACCACGTTCTCCGCTCTATCTCTCCATTTAGTTTACCACTTTAAATTAACTCCTCTTCCCGTTCCTTTCTTCTCCTCTTCTGATTTCCCAAAAACCAAACAAAGCAAAACAGAGACCAAACTCAAACCCACTCTCATCTTCTCCTTCCTCCATTCTCCCGCTCGAGCTTCGCCATGGCTGCCGCTTGACACTCCTCGCTCCACCGCCACACCATCCTCGACGCCCTCACCACCCCATCGTCGAGCCACCTCGAGACCCTCGCACCCACCTCCTGTCGCTGCAATCGCAGTCGCACCATCCCCTTCCTCAGTTGAAGCCATCATCCCGAAGCTCCGCCAACTATCGTCTTCCTCGAAGCGTCGTCGTCGCTCCAGTCGCGCGACCCCGCCCAGTCGTCGCGCCTCCACCATTCCCCGTCGGCTTCAACCCACCGCTGTCTTCTTCCTCCTCTCACTCAGCCGACCTCCTCTCGTCGGCGCTGCTCGAACCAACCGCGCCGCAGCCATCGTCCTCCGCTTGAAATCCAGTCGCTCGCCGATCGCAGCCGTCTCCGCCGTCCCTTCGAGCTCCACCAGTCGAGCTCCGCTCGTCGCCGCCCCTCGACTTCTCTCCCGCTCGAGCCCAGTCGCCGTTCGCACTCCGTCGCCGCTCGACCACCGATCGCAGCCCTCTTCTTCTCCCGTTCTCTCTCTCTCCCTCTCTGTTCTGAAATTGAAGAAGTGGAGAAGAGAAGGATTACTCTGTTGGTGTTGGAAAAGAGAAAGGAGTAGCAGCAGATTGAGGATTGAGTTACTGTTGAGTAGTTTTGGGGATTTGGAAATTTGTCTAATTGCTGTTGTACTGTTGATATTATATTGGGTGTTTACTGTCTTGAAGTTGTGAAGTAATTGCTACTGTTCGGGAGAAAGGAGTTCACTTGATTGCTTTTTTGGATTACTCGGAGTTAGCTGATTTTGGCGTGGCTGCCATTTATATTATCTCGCACTTGTTCTGCTGCCCGGGATACTGATCCCGTTATTCTCTCTCAAATTTTATCGTCGTCAAATCCAGGCAAGTGTCACTTGTACAAATTTTATTGTTCTAGTACAAGCCTTTGTAAAAATACCGCAAGTATATTATTATTTGACTCCAATTCGCATTCATAAGTCGAATTGATATACATAATCCGTATCCCGTATTCGTACAAGATCACGAATACTTTGTTTCCATGTCCGTTGCATGAACACGACACACATATATACTATTATACATGATATTGTGCATGAATTGTTTGTTATTAGGTTGCATGTTGCTATAATATATTTTATTCTTGATTAAGTGTTAAGCATGTCATTAGTTGCATCACATGTTTTATAAGTCCTGAAATATGTTTCCTGTCTCGTATAAGTCTTAATACTTGATCTTGTCATGTTATCCTTACCATGTTACCCGTTCTTGTTCTTGCATGTAGTTTTTGTTCATGTTTAATTGTAATTAAAAAGATAACAAGCCGGGGTATAAAGGGAAAAGATTTAGTAGTGGACAATATAGAAGAGCGTACTCGGTCGGGGGCTTGTGGTTCCTCGCTGCAAATTTGTAAGTTACAAATTACAAGTTTGCTAAATTACAGGTTTACATGCTCACGTTACAAGACACACTAACTACATGTTCCACATTGCACGTATCTTGATACAAGATATACTTGATTTGACTCGACTTGACATGACATGACATGACATGATTCCCGAGTACGTGACCTATAGAATCCACCACTAGTCTAAACGTTCACTTGTTTGCGAGTAGCAACCATGTAGTATGGGATGCATGAAGTGCTACCTAGTTAGATTAATAAAAGACATGACATGACACGTATACTTGCACGATCCGTTTACATGTTACATGTTATGATGACTGGTTTACTTGTTTACATGTTGCGCGTTCATGTTGACACGTTTACTTGCTTACTCGTTTACATGTTACATGTTTCTATGGATTATTTACTTGTTCACATGCACGTTATTTGTTCCACGATATCTTGTTCTGGATTCTGTCACATGTTGTATTTGCTACATTATATGATTCTTGATTCCTTGCTCGTTTTTCTGCTTTTGTTCATTCTATTCTTGTCCTGTTGCTTGTACCACTTGCGGCCCGTGACTTGCATTAACGGGTACCACTTGTTTCTTTCCTTGTAATAATATACTTGCAGGCCCAGATGGAGAACTACCCGAAGGTGTTGCTGAGCAGAGATTTTAATGTTGTTTAGTTTCATGTTATTTTTAATTCACGTTTATTCATGTAATCCTTGTTGTAATCCGGACGTGTTGACCCGTAACTATGTTTCTTTCCAGTTGTTGGTTCATGTAATATTCATGTACTTTGTTATCCTGTTGTGATTTTATATGTTATCGTGGTTGAAATTGTTATCTTGTTGTTGAGTTAAATTTACAGCTTATGAATGATGTATTCGCATCATTCGCTGGGCCTCGGTTACGTGTCTGTGTTCCCGTATTCTGAGAAGCGGGGCGTGACATTAGAGCAGAGCTTCTCTCTAGATTTTCTAGAGAGAGAAATACCTATTTGGTTATATATGTACATCATACAAATTTTCAGAAGTTTTAATAGCAACAACTGTCCGTGTGTTCCTTTTTATTCTTCTATGGCATGATTAACATTTAAATTTTTAGTAAACGAGTAGAAAAAGAAAGAAAAAGCTTACCGCAAGTCTGGAAAGTTCAACCAGAATTTTATGAACTAAACCTACAGAAGCCTTTAAGCAGCAAAGCTTAAACATGAGTAAAGCTCAAGTATGCTATGCTCATATTCTCTCATTTAAATTATGGAGCAACTAGTCAAAACTCGATTTTGTTCTCAAATAGACCACTTTTTGAAACTATTTCTTAAAATAGGTCGCTTTCCAAACTAATTCAAAAAATGAACCACTCGGATTTGCGAACTGTGGCATCTTCAAAAATAATATTTTTCGGTGCCGCAGTTCCCAATTGCGGCCTTAGTTCATTTTATATTTGACCTAAAGTAACTTGAGCCTTAGACGATTTTTTCCAAGTAAAAAATGCGTTAAATAGAGGTCACTGTTCCTAACTGCAGCTTAGTTATAACATAGGTCGCAGTTCTCAATTGCGGTCTATGTTATTTTTAGACCACAGTAGGAAACTACAGCATTTATTTAATACTTGTTTACTTGAAAAAATTCGTTTAAATCTTGAAGTCGCTTATGCCAAATATAAAATGAACTATAGTCGCAGATGAAAATATTGGCATGAAAAAAATTCATTTTGAAGAGGCCGCAGTTAGAAACTACAGCCTCACAATCGACATGCCGCAATTCAAAACTGTAAGTGGTATATTTTGTAAATTAGTTTCAAAAAGTCGTATATTTTGAGGGGAATCTCAAAACTCGGTCTATTCAACTCCTCACGTGTCGAAAAAAACGATTTTGGCAAGTTGCAGTTATTTTTTTAAATTTTTTTTAGCACGCCAAAATTGTAGTTAGATATAATAGAAAATCACTATTTTAAGGTTGTATCCAAAAGTTTTCCGTTTCCATTGAAAAAATTCTGACAAATTCCCATAATGGATCTCACACAGGTTGGATCCATCAATACCGTATCCATTTCACACCTGGTCAACATCAACTGTCAGTCAAACCAACGGAACCTTCCAAGTTCCAAATGTAAACAACTCCCTCCTATTTTGACCACCCAACAAATCCCTTTGACCTCCAAATTCCGTCCCCTTAAATACCACCTCCTTCTTCATTCTCCTTACCCAAATCGTCCCCCAAATTCCTCAATCTTTTATCAATTTTCCCGCCAGAAAGCTGCAATCTTTGAGATCCAATGCCACCATTCAACACCTCCTCCCCCCTCCGGCACCTCCTCCCCGCTTCCAAGTCCTCCTCCATCGTCACCCTCAACGTCGGCGGCCAAATATTCCAAACCACCCGCCAAACCCTAACCCTAGCCGGGCCCACCTCCCTCCTCGTCAACCCCCCTCCCTTCATCGACCGCGACCCCGAACTCTTCTCTCTCCTCCTCTCCCTCCTCCGCTCCAACCGCCTTCCTTCAAACCCTAACTACTCCATCTCCGACCTCATCGCCGAAGCCCAGTTCTACAACATCGACTCCTCCCTCCTCTCTAACCCCAATCCCAACTCCCACTTCGACGCCCTCGATCTCCGTCGCACCCACGCCCTCCCCCTCAACGGCCGCGATCTCCCTTCCGCGATCGCCACAGATGCCTCCGGAGCCGTACACGTGGCGCACGGCGGAAAGATCACGTCTTTCGATTGGTCGCTGACCAAGAAATCAACCGTGCTGACTCGGTTCCCTGCCGTTGACTCACTGATGTCGTTGGATGGGACTTCCTTGATTGCGGCAGGGGCGGTTGACTTTGAGGGGCTGCAGATTCTTGATCTTAGCGGGCGTGGATCCGTCAAGAAGACGCTGCATTGGAACCCGAATGCTTCTGGCTCGGGCTCCGCCGTCCAGGCGATTGGATTGTCGCCGGAGTATTTGTTTACTAGTTTTGAGACGGTTAGGAGGAATGCTAGTGCGATTGTGATGTTTGACCGCACGAATCTTAAAGCTGTTGGGGAGATTGGGAGTAAGGAGGTGTATGGTGCGGAGTTGGATACAGCAATTCCGGCGACGAAGCTGAAATGGGTCAATGGGTTTAATTTGTTGTTGGCGTCCGGGTCGCATGCCGGTCCGTCGGGGTTGACTGGGAATGTTAGGTTGTGGGATGTGAGGTCGGGGAAGGCTGCGTGGGAGTTGACGGAGAAGGTGGATTGTTTTTCGGATGTGTCGGTTTCGGACAGTTTGTCGGCTGTGTTCAAAGTGGGGGTGAATTCGGGGGATTTGTTCATGCGGGATTTGAGGAAGTTGAGCGCGGATGAGGGTTGGGTTTGTGTTGGGGAGAAGAGGAGGAGGGCGAGTTTGGTTGGGAGTAGAGAAGGTAGTGGGTGTTTGGTTGAGTGTTACGGGGACAAGGTGTTTGTGAGTAGGGGAGGGGATTTGGAGGTGTGGAGCGAGATTTTGATGGGAGGTGGAATGAAGAAGCACGAGGATGGGGTTGGGGCGGGGGAGAGGGTGATGAAGAGGAATTTGATGGGGAGGAAAGAGGAGCTGTGTGGGAAGAAGATTGTGAAGTTGGGGTTCGGAGGGAGGAGGATGGTGGTGGTGAGGAAGGAGGAGCAAAGTGTCGAGGTTTGGGAGAGTTCATCATCGAGGGGTTATTAAGTTTGGGTTTTTTTTTTTCTTCAAAGTTTTGCAGTTTGTAAATGTGAATTGTCCAAGGGAGTGTGAAAGATTTAAATGTGAATATATTTGTTAGGATTGTTTAGATGCGAGTTATTGATTGATTCTTTATCCATGGATTTCATGTATGGGATTCTGTACTATTTCATGTATCTCTTCATTTTGAAGCTGAAGAAGTTTTAACTGTATCATATTGTCGTGCTGGTAACTTTTGTGTGATGTAATTGTTTGATCTGTGTTTGGTATGAAATAACTCTTCAATAGAACTGTCTTTTGCTTCCGAAGAGCAGCTGTTGTTTTGTGTTTTGCTTATGTGTATCTTATCATGCATCTAGTATCGGGTCGGTTTTGTGATCTGGTGGAAAGGCTCCTTTATCCTTGGGGAAAGAAATGAGTGATGAAAGTCGTATAAATCTCTACAACTACAATGGGAGAAGGCCTTAGTGTAATTTGTCCATATCCCAATCCGTGCAACGCACGTTTAATTAAACTCTACAATATAAACAAATGAAATATGTACAGTACACGTTCAAATTTATTACCTTCTTCCTATCTCTCAAAAAAACCAAAAACCCTACCCTCTTCATCTTCCTCTCTCTGCACCTGCCCATGGGAGAAGGATCATGAACAGTGAATGTCAGTCTATTATTTTACGTGTTTTGCACGTACTTCTCCCATTATAATATAGATAAATAGAATATAAAAAAATATTGTTCAGACGTGCATTGCACGTGTATTTATTAGTGTCAATAATGAGAATGGTAATGGTGAGGAGAAATTATCCTACAATATAGTTTTCTTTAGCATTGTTTTTTTTTTTTTTAAAAAAATAAAGATGGCATCAGAGTTGCCATCGGAAATCATATAAATAGCTCAAATAGTTACATCAAGGATACTGATGCTATGTATTTTTGGGGTGTGGGGGCAACATGTGTGAGTTCTTGTAATTTATGTAGCGGAAGATGTGGTACTGGCGTCTATCCGATCCTAGCCCGTAGGGTCGGCTCGGGAGTAGCAAGAGGGATGTGGAGGCTGGGTGCTCGGCTCGGATTGAGTAGCTCGGCTCGGTCTTTTGTACCTGCACACCGCCTAGAAATACTGGGAGAATTTCCGGCGACAGGCCCTCCGACAATCTAGTCAGTCACTGAGAAAGTAACAGTAGTTAGGGTTCAGGTGGAGAAAAGTTTATTACCTTCAGAGGTGAGGAGGGGGTCTAATATTTATAGGCAGGGGTAAACGGGTCTGAGACCCTAACGGACTGGGTCGGACCCGTTCGCCAGTGGGCCTGAATGGGCTGAAACCCGTTTGACTCGTTTGACTTGATGATCACAGGGGAGTGAAGTCTGAGGAGATCTGGTGATCCAGATGGGGCCACGTCACTTACCCCATATCAGGAGTCCCTCACTCCTGGAGGGCGGCGTAAGCCAGCTATGGAGGAGTAGTCTGTCCTCTTCGGAAGAGTGGAGCGGTGTATCTGGAGAGCATGACTCGTAGCTTCTTTGAGTGGTAAGTGGGGTAGGACGAAGGAGATCCTCTGAAGGAAGAGGCGTTGAGGGTCGGGGACCGATGGTCGGGAGCCAAACGTCGAGCGCCGAACCGAGCCTGTAGGGGCCAGGAATTTGGCTCGAGGTTTATGAACGACGCTTCAAAGGCCGAGCGTCAAGCCCTTATGCGCTCGGATGCCGAGGCTTACTGCCGAGCGTCGAGCCCCGAAGCTTGTGGTGAGATCTAGGGGGTGGCTCGAGGTCAATGCTGAGCGTCGAGCCCCCCAGTTTGAGAAAGCTTGGGGGCAGTTCGAAATCGCTGCCGAGCGTCGAGCTCTAAGATTGTTGTAAAAGCTAAGGGGTGGCTCGGAATCGCTGACGAGCATCGAGCCCCCAAGCTTGCTGTAAAAGCTAGGGGGTGGCTCGAGGTCAATGCGGAGCGTCGAGCCCCAAGCTTGTTGTAAAAGCTAGGGGATGGCTCGAGGTCAATACCGAGCGTCGAGCCACTCAATTTGAGAAAGCTTGGGGGCGGTTAGGAATTGTTGCCGAGCGTCGAGCCCCAAGCTTGTTGTAGAAGCTAGGCGGTGGCTCGCAATCGCTACCGACCATTGAACCCCCTAGCTTGCTGTAAAAGCTAGGGGATGGCTCGCGGTCATTGCCGAGCATCGAGCCCCCCAGCTTGCTGTAAAAGCTAGGGGATGGCTCGGGATCGCTTCCGATCGTCGATCCCCCAAACTTGCTGTAATGGCTCGAGGTCACTGCCGTGCGTCGAGCTTCCCAGTTTGAGGAAGCTTGGGGGTGGCTCGGGATCGCTGCCGAGCGTCGGGCTCCAAGCTTGTTGTAAAAGCTAGGGGGTGGCTCGGAATCACTGCTGAGCGTCGAGCCCCCAAGCTTGCTGTAAAAGCTGGGGATCGCTCGAGGTCAATGCTAAGCGTCGAGTCCCCCAGCTTGCTGTAAAAGCTAGGGGATCACTCGGGATCGCTATCGAACGTCGAGCCCCCAAGCTTGCCGTGAAAGCTAGGGGATTGCTCGGGATCGCTGCCGAGCGTCGAGCCCCCAAGCTTGCTGTAAAAGCTAGGGGATGGATCGGGATCGCTGCCGACCGTCGAGCCTCCAAGCTTGCTGTAAAAGCTAGAGGATGGCTTGGGATCGCTGCCGACCGTCGAGCCCCCAAGCTTGCTGTAAAAGCTAGGGGATGGTTCGAGGTCGCTGCCGAGCGTCGAGCTCCCCAATTTGAGAAAGCTTGGGGGCAGCTCGGAATCGCTTCCGAGCATCGGGCTCCAAGTTTGTTGTAAAAGTTAGGGGGTGGCTCAGAATCGCTGCTGAGAGTCGAGCCCCCAAGCTTACTGTAAAAGCTAGGGGGTGGCTCGAGGTCAATGCTGAGCGTCGAGCCCCCCAGTTTGCTGTAAAAGCTAGGGGATGGCTCAGGATCGATACCGAGCGTCGAGCCCCCCCCCGCGCGCTTGTTGTAAAAGCTATGGGATGGCTCGGTATCGCTACAGACCGTCGAGCCCCCAAGCTTGCTATGAAAGCTTTGGCAGCCCGCCACAGACCAGCCGAGGATAATTAGAGAGTAATTCAAATTCATGATTATCCTTAAGAGGCGGTTTAAACTAAATCGCTTATCATGAAACGATTTAAACTCTACATCTTATCCAAAAATACCGGGACATAGGGATAAATGATTATCTCTAAACTGTCTCTAAAGGCGACTATAAATACCCCTCTCCCCCACCATAAAAAAAGTAATCAATATTTTCCCACAAATCACTCTTTCATAATCCTCATGTTTACTGACTTGAGCGTCGGAGGATTCGTCGCCGGGATCCATCCTGGTGTATCGAACTTTTTTGTAGGTTAACGACAGCAGCGAGAAATAGTCAAACGCCGGCCAAAAGTCAACATGTTTGGTTTATTTGTTTCCAAAAGAATCCACAAATACATATGTTTGCTTCCGCACCAAATTCAGCAGCAACAGAAAGGACCATGACAATTTGGGCCGGGCAGTTTACTCGAAATCGGAAATGGCACCCACCCGGTTGGGTTTGAAAGTAGGTGCTGAATATATAACTTAAACAATGAATAAAGATTGGGTTTTTTCACACGTATACCTCTACCAAATATACTAATATCATATATACCCTATCAATTTGGACCTTATTTCATATTTATCCCTAGTTAGATATTTCTAAGTTGACCATGATTGAACCCTTACTGGACTAATATAAATCAAATTAAAAATTAAATTAGAGAATCAAATGAGAAAAGTTTAAGAATTTGAGAGAGAATTAAAGAAAGTAACGTAGAAAGCTTACAATCTATCCTTAGGAAAAGAAGAATGAAGGTAAGTTTGGATAAGCAATGTGAGGGAACAATATGTAGTTTTCAAAAGTGCACAATAATTTGGACAAGTAACATGAGGAATTATACATCCAACCACACATCAACTTCATCATACAAGATGACACACATTTTAATGCAATATGTGTGGTTGGATGGGCCACTGGATCTCTCTAGTGAGTAATCCACTGGAGATGTTTCATATCCGTTAAAGAACAAGTGACATTGTGATTCCAATTATAACTAAAACTGAAAATGAAACACCTGCATTCTTCAAGAATACTTCTTTCAATCAGTAACTGTTTCGGCTATGTTTGGGGATGAAGTTAAAGTTTAATAAAACTGCTCTAAAACTGTAGTTTTCTTAAATTTGTCATCTTAACTTCACTAGGAACTCACTGAAAATGAAACACCTGCATTCTTCAAGAATACTTCTTTCAATCAGTAACTGTTTCGGCTATGTTTGGGGATGAAGTTAAAGTTTAATAAAACTGCTCTAAAACTGTAGTTTTCTTAAATTTGTCATCTTAACTTCACTAGGAACTCATTTTTTCTAAACTTTGGCAAATACTCTTAAAATTATGGAGTTAATTTAATGGCTCACCGTACCCCAAAAGAAGTGGAGTTAAAACAACTTTTGAGTACAGGTAGAGATATGATAATTAAAATTTGCAAACATTTACCTTCACTTAAAATTAAATTTTAGTTAACCCGACTTCATTCCCAAACGCAGTCTTAGTAGGTACTCCCCAGAGGAGCAGTTCCCATAACAAAACTTTTGATTAGTGTACCAATGGAAGGGAACGCTGTGTCAAAATCATACTATAAGAGAGTATTAAAATTGACCGTTTTTTTTTGAAAAAAAAATGTAATAAAATATTAACGAAACAAGTATTACAAATAGTTAACATCTATGTGTTCCTAGAACGGAACCACAGAAAACAATTACTCAGTTAAGCCTACAACATTAACTAGTCCGTCTCTAGCTAAACTTATAGACGATGCCACCTATAATCTGTTCTCCCCCTATCAGATGTGACGCATGCAAATTCCTATTGAACAATCACATACCGACTCATCGAGCACCCACCATAGTTACGACTTGCCCATGCACCTTCACGCGATGTCTAACTTGAACACCACTTCAGCAACGACTTCTCTACCCCATTCGGTGACACCTAATCAGAACAACATACCGGAAACGACTTGCCTAATCACAATTCTGATAATGACTTGCCACTCCGCCCATTCAGTGACGACTTGTCACTTCTCTAGTCTTGAACGCTCAGCTCATTCACCACCACGGTGGCCGACGTTACGTTCGTGACGTCGCTGATGACTAGCCGAACACCTTCTCTGTGACGACTTGGCCACCAACAGACCTGCAACGACTCACATCACTCTCACCACAGCAACAACTTCGCTCAAACTCCCAAACTAGCGACGACTCGCACATCCACCATATCGTCGCCGGCTTGCATATCTATCACAACTGTCACAGCTCGTACATCCTCCACCATATGACGACTCGCACATCATCCCAACGAAGTTGACAAAATCGGACACCGCATCGGTGAGAATTAGCAACATCACCAACAATCCTTCAATGAAGGACAAAATGAAGTCTGACCTCTTACTCTCGACCAAGAGCCCAGATGAAAGTCCCCGCACACGTTCATCCCCTCCCAAATGTAGTTTGAGTTTCAAAACTTTAAATTGAAATTCAAACTCCATCAAAATAAACTAGTATATCTTCTGTGCAAATTGCACAAATTTTACCAAAAGATGTATTAAAACATCAATAACATTTAATAAAAAAATTGGCAGAACCTCCTTATATATACAACTTTTTAAATATATAATTATAATGTAATATATCAACATTCAACAATTATGTAATAAAAATATTACAGAAAACACAAACTTCAAATTCAAACATTTGATGGCAATAAGGAACCTTCCAACTCAATCACAATAATATTTCAATCGACCAAATACTTAAATCACAATTATATATCCAATGGATGACTTAAATAAATTGTTCATGATAATAAAAGAGTCCAATCCAAATAGTTTAATTGCAATATTATTTTTCTAATCAAGTATTGTTTATAGCCAAGTAAATACAAAAAAAAAACAAAAACAAAACAAAAAACAAAACAGTGTACTAATTTCATCCTGGTGATATCAAAATATTTACCCATCATTGATGACTTGTACTAATTTCATCCTGGTGATATCAAAATATTTACCCATCATTGATGACTGAATTATTCACACTTGAACATCACATGTCTTCCTACATAAAAAGAAAACATGAAATGAAAATTTAGTTAGTTGCATCACATATTCACATTAAAAGGCAATTTCTTATATAGCGGCTTGAACCAATTTGAATTGATATAAGACAATACATAACAGAGAAAAGAATAACTAAGACTTTAATAAACTCTAAAAAGATGACATTATGAGATTCTTAAATATAAAAACACTGTGTGCCAAAAAACTATTATTTTAATTACTTGAATATAATTAGAAATTACCTTATTGAGTTGGAAAGACGACATATTTATTTTTGTCTTGCATCCTACATTAATAAGTATGGCTTTGGACAATTATTTAAATATGAATAATAATATTATTTTTATTATTTATGTAATTAAAAACAGTGAAGAAAAATAGAACGAAACAATATTGGTTATTAAGATAAATAACAATAGAGATTAACTGGAAAGAAAGTATAACAGGAGATAAGAACACATATAACATACCTGATGTAATGAAAAAGTCCGACTTCCTTCAATATAATTAGAAATATCCCACTATCTCTGAATCTTCACACCTATTGTTGCAAACAAAATAGTTAAAAATTTGTCAACATCACTAATTTATTGATTATTGAATATGAAAATTTAACAATAGGCAGTTGAAATTTGGCCCTTCGATTAGATTTTTATTACAGTAGGTCCATCTCATTAGTACACATTTTAAAACAAAGTTCACAATAGAATTAAAAATAATATATAGAATGCAAATGATTATAACTAATATATAAAAGCCAAAGGATTAAATACAATATATATGAATAACCATAACTCATCCAAAAATATCAATCCAATTAAATTCTCAGTTAAATTCCATGTGAAGAAAGGAACATGTTAAATTTTTATGTATCTTAAACAGGTTGAATTTTTTTATAATTTTTGTAATGTATGTTTTCCTATGTCAACATATATGAGATTTTAGTTGCTAGAGAATGAGACATGCAAAAAATAAATGAAAAAAATACGGTGTTTAAGATGATGTATTTTTTGGTCATTGTAGAATGTAGATACACAATTATCTGTTATGTATGGAAGCCTCAAAATTCGTGACATATTTTTGTACCCTTGGTATTTATTATTGTTGTTGATATCAATTTGTTTTGAAAGTAAGTAAAGTATTAAGATAAAATTAATGGAAGTTAAGATTAATAACAATAGAGATTAACTGGAAAGAAAGTATAATAGGAGATAAGAACACAAATAACATACATGATGTAATGAAAAAGTCTGACTTCGCTCAATATAATTGGAAATCTCCCACTATCTTTGAATCTTCACACCTACTGTTGCAAAAAAAAAGTTGAAAATTTATCAATATCACCAATTTATTGATTATTGAATATGAAAATTTAACAATAGACAGTTGAAATTTGGCCATTCGATTAGATTTTTATTGCTATAGGTCCATCTCATTAGTACACATTTCTAACAAATTTCACAATTGAATTGAAAATAATATATAGAAGGCAAATAATTATAACTAATATATAAAAGCCAAAGGATTAAATTAATTCAATATATATGAATAATCATAACCCATCCCAAAAAATCAATCTAGTTAAATTCCGAATGAAGAAAGGTTCATGTTAAATTTTTATGTATCTTAAACAGCTTTAATTTTTTATAATTTTTGTAATGTATGTTTTTCTATGTCAACATGTATGAGATTTTAGCGGTTAGAGAATGAGACATGCAAAAAAGTAATAATAATAAAAACTAATACAGAGTTTTAGATGATGTGTTTTGTGGTCATCATAGAATGTAGATACATAATTATCTGATAGGTATGGAAGCCTCCAAATTCGTGACATATTTTTGTACCCTTGATATTTATTGTTGTTGTTGAAATCATTTTGTTTTGAAAGTAAGTTAATTAAGATAAAACAAATAGAAGATTTTATCATGTTACTTATGTTGTGCGAATAAAATAAATGGAAGATTTTTACCATGTTACTTATGTTGTGCGAAATGTATTATCTAATAATAATGAAAGTGATAATGAGAATGGTGATTGTATCCAATATCTTATGTGAAAGAATAAGTTAAATACTTAATTGGTGTTGATGTATATTTTCTATTTGAATCTGATTCTAGCCTACTCATGTTGCATCAGAACTCAGAAGAGAAACTTTGATTAATTGATGTACAACTTAATACTGCTTGATAACCTTCAACCTTCAGTGATCAGGTAACAATAATTACAGTGATTCATTATTTGGTACGAGTTAAGATAAGACTAATTAAACAAATTTCATCTCCCTAAACTAATTAAACTAATCCTTCTTCCTCGACCAATTTGGGGCAAAACTAATATAAATTAGAATTCAAAAGCCCAAATACGAAGAAGATGATTCAAATTTTAAAGTAACCACTGACCCCATCTCCTCAACAAAATTCCACTAAAGCTATAAAAAAATATTTAAAAAATAGTCCACCCTCCTAACCAATTTGGGGGAAAAGTAATATAAATCAGAATTGAAAGCCCAAATTTCAAGAAGATGATTCAAATTTCAAAGTAACAACTGACATCGTCTCTTCAACAAAGTTCCATTAAAGCTATAAAGAAATATTAATTTTTTTTTTAAAGAAAATCAAGAAAGAGAAAACATGATAGCGATCGAACTCTTGTGCGATCTTGGACGGCGACCGAAGTTTTTTTGCGGAAGAAGGATAGGTTTCGAAGCCTCTTGTGCGATGTAGGTTTCAAAGCCTTAAAATCCTCTGCGATCTTGAACTCCTATGTGATCTAGATTTCAAAGGCTGAAAACCCGGCGGTGGCGAATCGGAGTAGCAGAGATCGAATAGATTGAGCGGCGGCAGTGAGATAGGTGAGATTTGGGCAAGGAAGGGTTAGTGGGATGGGGCGGGGGGGGGGGGGGGGGGGGGGGTTGGGAGAGGAAGCATTGGTTTATTATTTTTATTATTTTATTTTGTTTAGTTTGTTTTGTTAATAAAAATGTGCAGATTGCACGTGTTAAGATATGTGAAAATTTCTACTTTTGCTCTCCTTTCTTTATTTCAAAATAGAGAAAGGAGAGATGGGGTAGGCCAATTAGCTTAAGATATATATATATATAAATAAATAAATTTGACAGTTGGTACTAAGGAATTGTCTGTTGAGTCCGTGAAAATAGCCAATGGAAAAACGACGAGGGAGTGATATTTTGCAACCTAGTGATACCATAAATTGATTTGATCCAAAAGAAAATGTACTGTCTATATTAAAGGATGAAGGAGATTAAACTTCCTATACATCTGCTCCAAATTACGTTATCATCCAAAATGAGAAGACGAGATGGACTGCAGTACACAAATACCTGATAACTTGAATCTTTGTATACCTTCCTCTTCGGCATGATGCAATAAGCTAGAAAGAACATTGAGGGAACAAAAACAAGCTTGCCCGGCTAAGTCCATTGTCATGTAAGATTCATCGAGATCTAAAAATATGTTATACTGAATCGATTCATTTATTACCATGCAAATTTGATTTTACCATTTGCTGCTCTAATAACCCACAGCTCTCAATATACAGTATTTTACAAAGAAAAAGTACATTTGACTCTTTCATTATATGTTCGACTTGTCAATTTTAGCCTTCTTCGTTAGCTTCAGTTTTGCAAACGTATCTAAATCTGCTCCAGTCAATGATAGCCTTTGCATTTTGCAAGCTCTACCTATTATTACATTATTTGATATTTTGAATTAATGTCCTATCATCCATCCATATGATTAATTCTATTCAAACAACATAATTGAAAATAGAAAGAAAAAAATCCGAATCAGCAGACAAGATCAGAAGAATATTGGGAGAAAAGTTAGCAAAGCTCATCAATACTCATGTGAAGTGAAGTTTAATAATTAACTCCAGACTGAGCTTATATTGTCGAATTTCTCAACAGAGAATAGAGGACACAAAGTAATGCGCCCCTTTGTCTCTCTATATCTGTTTGTTTGGGATGAAAGACTCCCAAGCACAAATGAAGTAGAACAGAGAACTAGTGAAATAGAAAAAGAAAGACAAAGATTTAACTCATTAGCTCTGAACCGACAAATCCAGACAGAAAAGAATTCTCTACAACAAACTAATATCCAATCACCATAAACATAATACTCCATCAAAGCAACCAGGAATAGGAGTACTAGTGAACCCAAGACGTACTTGGGAAATAGAATAACTTCTTATCATGCACGCACTCGTTAGAGCAACTACACCAATGGAGTTGCCATTTGAGTTGCAATTTTTATTTTTGGCAATCCAAAGAACAACTTTGCCAACAATTGGCAATATGTTCTGCACCAATTGTTGCCATTTTGGTTGCTACAAATTAATTTCAAGTTCAAAAAATGAGCAAGTTCAAAAAAAATTGGTGGAAAAATGAAAGGACATAGGTGATGGGACATATAGCAATGCTATATAGTTTTTCAAATTTAACCCCCAAAAATGGCTATTTCCAAATTTGGCAACCCAAATTAGAGATTGGTGTGAAAGGTTCTTACCATTTGGGTTGCCAAATACGAAAATGAAAACCCAAATAGCTAGTTGGTGTGGATGCTCTTACTTGGTCCATCTCAAAACTCAACTTAAATTTCACTCCAAATTCACTGCTCAACCACTAATGACAACACATTAAGGACCTGTTTGTTTGCCAGCATTTTTACTATAGAGATTAGCACTGTAACACCGGTTTGGATAACTAGATTTGGTTGGAAATTGATTCGCACTGTAACGCTATAGTAGCCGTGGTGCCAAAAGAAATCTGCCAAAAATCTCTTCAACTCAACGGAAAGATGATGGAAAGCCACTGTAGCACTACAATAGCAATTTAAAATTGTTTCTCTCCTATTTTTTTACTCTATCTAATAAAATAATTCCACCTAACCTTCTACATTAAATTTCTTTCTTCCTTCTCTCTATCTATATAATAAAACACAAAGAAAAGCTATCAAGTAGCTCTCCTTCAAGAGTAAGGAAATCAATGGTCCAGATCTAAGCTCCCAAAAGACATTCCCCCCCCCCCCCAACTCAAATCCAAACCCCTCTCGCAAAACAACTCCTTTATTTATTTTTATTTATATCTCTCTCTCTCCTATTCAGATCAGTTTGCTCCCTCTATTCCTCAAATCAGAAAACTCCAATTTCTCTCTTTCTCCCCCCTAGGGTTTTAAGCCGCTAACTCTAAATCCCTAAAACCATTTTCTTAAACCTTCACTACAATTCTATTGGCAAAGCCTCAATCGTCCTCTCAAAGCGCTAATTTTAAAGCAAATCCAAATCCAAATCCAATGTCAAACCTCAATCAAGAGTTCGTCGCCGATATCTGATCCGCTGCTGATTCCATATCGACGACTCCCTTCCACCAAATCGAGTGCAAATATCAACCGAATCCGTATCGGCGACTCCCCTCCACCGAATCGAGAGCCTCTACATGCGATGTGACGACTCTAATTTCATCTCATTAGCTGAACTAATTCTAATTTTTAATTTTATGTGTAGGAAATTACTTAGTTTTTTGCTGATTCGAATTTTGTGTGTTCATGGGATCTAAGTGCAGAAAGGTTTGATTGTTTTATTTTTGTGTTTAAATTTTTTTAATTTGGTTATTCATTTGATGAGTTTTTTATTGGTTTTGATTTAAGAGATACGCAAGTGAGAGATGGATTATTTGGTGGCCTCAATTTGAGCTTCCAAACTATAGCAGGACAGGTAAGCTGATCAGGAACCTAAAATAACTTGGTAAAATGCAGCATTAATTTCTTTATTACAAGAGAATATACTATCGTGAAGTGTTCCCTTCACTGGTTATTAGAAACCATGAATGACATAACATATAAGAACTTTTAGTGTATGTTTGGATATATAGGATTGGGATGACTGGTGTTTATCAGTGAAGGGTGCAAACTCTTCCCTTAAGAAAAACAGCTAAAGAAAATTTGTTATTGATCCATTTTAAAATTTTTTAAATAAAGGTGCAATAGGGAGACAAAGTAAAGATAAAAGAAATGATTAGCTTGGATTAGAGTTTTGAGAACTTCTGTATTACATTTTGGTTAAAATAATAATAAGAGGTATTTCAATTGCAAATCGAGTCTCAGACAAACAAATGTTTAGATTATTGGTATTGTAAATACCTTCACACGTACACTTAGGTTATTTAGATATGCTCATAGTGGTTATGAGATTAGAGTGAACTCTATAAAACCTATATAATCATGTTCTTGCATAACTATTATAAGTATCTAAAAGTGATGCTGAAGTTAAAAAAAAACTCTAAAGTGTTTCTAACAAACGATATACATTACAGATAAGTTCAAACTAATGATGAAAAAGGCAATGGTTGAGCTTAAAGGTAGATATGTTGCATCCTCATATAATATGTTTAATACTTCAATTAATTTGCAGAACCTCTAAAATTATTTTATAAAATCAAACTAGGTGGATCGTTTCGAATAAGTACTGTAGGCACATGTCAACGGGCAAACCTAGTTCTACAATACAATATAATTACATTCAATAAAAACAACTTTTTTAGAACTCATTTGCACGGATATTTTTTCTCTGGAGTAATTTTACGACCATGAAAATATTTTACACCTAACCGAACACCTCCTAAACGGGGAACTTGAAAGTTGACAACATCTATTAAACAAATCGCATGAAGAAGCAAACAGATAACTTGTATCCATGATTATGAACAAAAAGAAGCACCATTTCATCATCTAAAACACTTCAACAGTCACTAAACGAAGCAAACAAATATGGAGTAGTTGTTATACATTTATGTCTTAACAACACATCGGCATTCCAACAAACACATAACACGCAAAACATTATAAGTTTTTTTTTTTTAGAAAAAAAGACCCCAGCCCTAAATTCAATATCATATTGAAAGATAAAGGGGCGAATAAGGGGAAATTTCACTTTGACTACTTTCCGATGATCTGGGCATTTATGGCAGCCGCCTCGGCCTGGCTCTCCATCTGCTGCTGGTAGTTGAGAGGCCTCCTGAACAGCATGATGTGCGGCTCCGGTCGGTGGACCGCGTAGTGGACCCACCCGCGACTCTGCTGAACTCCGATCGCCCTCCACTCGTTCTACCACCCACCATTAATCCAAACAACAAAAAAAACACACTCAAAAACTGTATTCAAATAATTAATATTCAAATATTTTGATGATGGTTACCTCCGAGAGCAGGCGGTTCTTCGGAAGCAGCTTTGCGACTTCAGGTGGCAACACGACGTGCCTGCGAAAAAGATTGGATTTTTATGGTGATTAATAAGTGATGGGAATTGAAATAGGGGAAATTGGGGGCTTTTTAGAGATCGGATGGACCTGTATTCGTACGTGTCGTCAAAGTACTTGTCGGAGTACTGGATCTGCCCCATTTTTTAGAGATCGGATCTGTTACAAACCCTAGAAGAAGATTGGAATTTTGGAGGAGAAAGAGGATTTTGGGTTGGGGTGATTTTTAAGGGGATAATAAAGATGGCTTCCTTTTAATTTGTTCAATTTGGTATTTTTTTTTAAAATGTTTGGAGCGGCTTTTTTGAAATTTGAAATGTGACAAGTGGTGGGACCCACACCTTCTAGAATATGGATTTTGGAAACGAACGGGTTTCGTCCGGGTTCGGGTTCGGGTTCGGGTTAGAGCATCCACAGTGGTATTTCTCATATTCTCAAATATGACATCTACAGTAATAGCATATGGGGGACGACCATGCAGTGGTGGTTTGCTAAATTTTTTTCATTTGCAGACGCGTCAAAAATTAAATGTTACAGACGGGATATCATATCCCGTCCCTCTCTTTTTTTAAAAAAAAAGACGAGGGACGATATATGTTATACCGTCTGTTAATAATTTTTTTTTAATTAAGGGAGAGACGGGGAACCATTCCCCGTCCCTTTAAAAAAAAAAAAAAAAAAAAAAAGTTTAAATCGGCAGATGGGATATCTTATTCCGTCCATATAATCCGGCCTACTTTATTTAAAGTTACCCAATTATTTGTTGGCCGTGTAGTGTGTTTAGCAAAGACTAAAAATAATTTTGTTCTTACTTTTGGTATCAAAAGACCAAAATACCCCCCTGCTTTGAATAAGATGAACACTATAAATTCCCTACATTGAAGGGCAATTTAGGAACCAAAAATTAACCCAAAAATTTAAAAAAAAAAATAATAATAATAATACCTCCTTGGACGGGATATCTTCTCCCGTCCGTGAAATGATATCCCGTCTGAGGAGTGTACTATATATAAAAAAAGGTTTTAAAAAGAATACAGGGAAGGACGATATATCATATACCGTCCGACCCATTTTTTTTAAATAAAAAAAAAAAAATTAGACGATATAAGATATCCCGTCTGTCACGATTAAAATAATTTAAAATTTGAGCGACAGTATATCATATCCCGTCCTTTATAATTTGAGAATGGGTATTTCATTTCTCAAATTTGAGAAACAAGTTTAGAGTATTTGCTAAAAATTGGCAAAATAAAAATTTATTGCAGCGATCCGTTTTTTATAAAATGACAATTTGACATTTATAAAAAACCACTGTATTCATAAAAAAAAAAAAAACACTGTAGATGCTCTTAGGGTTGTATATTTCGTAATGCGATCCATTTATGAGGATATTCCACTTTTGACCTTCTTCTACTACTCCGAAACCTATTGCTCAAATTCCCAATCCCCTTGTAATTTCTGAAAACCTAATCTGCCATGGCCGCGAATTTGAAGCAGTAAAGAATCGAAGCTCTGGAACCCTAATATCAGACTGTTAAGGTAATTCGATGCAGTGGTTGTTAACTCTTTTTTCTTGTTCAATTCTGTCATATTGTACTTGATATGTTTTTGAAAATTATGGTAATGTTGATAATATAAAGCAGAAAAGTCCAACCTTGACGACAATCTCGGATTGAAATCATAACATTAATGTACTGAAATTTCGAAACTTGTCAATTATGAATACTAGGTTTGCCTGCATAGTCTTCGGAACAATGCATCACATGAAATACTGTATAAACAATAAAATATATTATACAATTCTTGATAGTTTCAAAGAGTAGGGGATACATTTATTTTCCAACATTTCGGATGCATGAATCTAAAACATCTATCATGGAGTTTAGGTTGCTCAAGTTTGAATAGTAAGACAACAATTAGTTGTAAATCAAAGTCTATGCTTTCATCAGCATATGTTGAGAAATATTTATAAATGGGGTGTAACATTCAACTTCTTAAAACTTTGAAGTGCAAAATGATGAAATTTAACTTTTGAAGATATATTTGCTACTTTCAGTATAACTTTAGAGGTTGAAATTTACCCAAGTGAATATCCATTTAAATCTTCCATTGCATTTGAAATCAATCAGGGAATTCACTGAAATTTTCTACATGAGCAATCAAGAGAAGCATAAAAAATCTGAAAAAGTTCGAAAATTTACAAACCTGAAATATGAAAATCTAAATGTCTAGGTATAGAGAGAGATATATATCCATTTAAATTTTCCATTGCACTTGAAATCAATCAGGGAACTCAATGAAATTTTCTACATGAGCAATTAAAACTTTAAAAAAAAAATCATCATCACTTTATTATTATCTCTCTGTCATCTCTTCACTTTTTCAACTCTCTCTACCCAGAAATTTAGATTTTCAAATTTCAGCTTTGTAAATCTTCGGATTTTTCAGATTTTTTTATGCCTCGGGGGGGGGGGGGGGGGGACTTTCGGAGGGAAAATGTCTTTCGGGAGGGTGAATGTGCGCCATTAATTTTTTTCAATTGAAGGAGAGCCACTTCATAGCTTTTTTTCAAATTGCCTTGTGATTTATTATATAGATTATTTGGAGACGATTCATAGGGCATGAGTGGTATCAAAGAGGCAACTTCACTCCAGACCCGTTTTTGATAGCATTCATGTTTCACTCAAGACCTGTTTTCCGTATAGGCGATATGCAATAGCAATAGGACATGTAGTAAGAGAGATGACAGAAAGGACCGATTTTAAAGAGAGTGAGGTGATGTCAGAACGGTATTAATTTTGCTTTGTGTCCGTTGGAGTGTTTCTCGACCTTTAGAAATTGTTCTTTACATGCATGCTTTCATGTTTAGTCTTTATATGTTTTTTTTAATAAAAGGGATAAAGCTTAAGGGCTTCAGCCAAGCAAAAAGACAAGTACAAAAAGAGTTCATACAGACTCCGAAGTACAAGGAGAGAAGTGGAGTATAAACAAAATATCCTCCAATAGAGAGGATCAAAACTCCACCATAGAGGACCAAGACACCAGCAAAAAAGAAAAAAACCAAAGACACACAGAGAACTATCTTAGACAAAACACAGTTTAGAAATCATCATCTGAATCCGAACTAGAGGCCTCTCTAGAAGCCTCTTGTGTTGCTTGAAAATTCTGAACCAGAAGAATGCCAGTAACAAGTTCTTGATGATGGGTAGACATAGCCGAAATAGAAGACAGAGTGTGGGAGACTAAACCATCATCATTAGCATCAGAAGGAGGCAGCTCATCAACAAAAGCAGGGTTGGTGACATCCTCCTAAAGCAAAGAGCAAAACAGAAGAAGCAGCAACCTGACTCAGCGACTGACTGAGATGCTCTTGAAAACCCTCAGGCATCTCATCATCATCCTCAATGACAATAACGTTACTCTGAGTAACACTATGCTCTGAAGAAGAAACCACCGGAGGAGAAGCATTCACAGTCGAATCAATGTTCACTTGAGGGATAAAAGACTTACAAGCATCAGCGAACACACTCAAGTCAAGCTTGGCCTTCTTAGAGGGGGGTAGGAGATCTGTCCAAAAAAGAAACAAAAAAACAAATGGAATCCAGAATGTAAACAATGTCCATAGATTTCTTAATAAAAATTCTATTGTTCCTCTCCCTCCAAATAACCTAAATCAAAGCCATCATAATCATATCCTAGAGAATACAAACTTTCTTTTTAATTCTCTTCTTTCTCCAAATACCCCCACCAAGACTTAATAGAAGGCGGGAAACCTCTGAACTGAAAAGCCAATTTTAGAATAACCCAAATTTGTTTAACAAAGGAACAATTAAGAAAGAGATGATAAGCAGACTCATTAGCTCAAGAACATAAGACACATTTCTGCCATAAAGCCAAATTTCTCTTGTTCAGATTATCAACAGTGAGTAAACGATTATGAATAGTAAGCCAAACAAGAATTCTAACTTTAAGAGGAGCCATATTTTGCCAAATGAATTTATAAAAAAGGGCAAATTTGGCCACCAGCATTCAAAAAACTGTAGAAGGATTCAACAGAAAACATACCAGAGCTATTCCATCTCCAAATAGCCTTATCGTGAGGTTTCCGGTCATAAATATTTAACAAATGAAGAAGAGCACTGAGATCATGAGATTGTTGAAGAGAAAGAGATCTACAAAAACCAATATTCCAAACTTTCCCATATCTATTAGTAGAGTAAAGAGAAAAAACAGAAGCATTTGGTAAGCTAGCAATTTTAAAGAGATCAGGGAAATAGGAGGATAAGCTACAGTTACCAATCCAAATATGTAGTCTTTATATGTTGTCTGAGTGAAAGTAATTTTTAGTTGTTTTTTTAATACAAGAAGAATCACTACGTTGTCCTATATTTCTAACTTGTAACTCTCATTTACAAATCACATTTTTGTGACCCTCCTCAAGTTTCTCTTTTTAAAGTAATATTAATAGATTATTTATCCATCGTAGAAAGTATCTTGGTTTCACTTATTCTTGTGCTCACTGAATTACTTAAGATGATTTTGTGCACTCAAGCATTCTGGCTGAGTCACTGTTGCTACAAATACATTACCTTTGAGAAATGACTTATTCTTCATTTTTCATGTTTCTATAAATTGTCTTAGTGTTTTTGTCTATATCTCTCTTGTTTTTTGGTATAACCCCTGACATGTCAAATTTTAATCTGCAGAGTTTAAGATCTTCCAACATGTCTTGGTGCCTTATTGATTCAGATCCTGGTAAGTTGTATGCATGAACTCTTCTGCATAATTTCTCCTATTTTAATATACTTCTCGTTATACCGTTAAGAACCACTTGGTTCCGTGTTTCCCTTATTTTAGCCTGTATGTTTGGTGTTCTCGTATATTTGGAGGTGTTATATTCTTGAGGTAGTAACAGCTGTGTGTTTGCCACATCTTATAGAAGATTTTGGTAGCAAGAAACATGAACCACATCATTACCTTACAAAAACATTACTAAATGAATGACTATTTAGAGCCGGATCATTTGTATGAGTAAGCTATATCATCTTTGAATCAATACAATGCATAAATTTCCTCTTAGCTTATGACAACAACAGTGATAAAACAAAATAAAAATTCCTTATTCTCATCCAGTTTTGTTAAGATCATTTAAAGCTGTTAAAGTATTCTTTTTTTACTTTCCCAATCCATGTTCCTTTTCAACTACTAATGTGCTACTCCTCAATCCTAACTTGCTCATTAACCTTTAATCTACATGTCATGATCATCTTAACCACCATCCCTGATTCTATTGTCAACTGAAGCTACCACTAACTTCTGGCAATTTTATCTCCAGTTAATTATTAATTGTATGAGTACTCTATTTTCGTTACATAATTCAATTTCTATTGGTGTTTCATCTTGTTACCTTTGATTGTGATGAAGCCTATAGTGGACAAGTAGTAATTCAGGTGGTTCTTATGGAAAAAAATGTTCTCTTTCCAAATCTCATGGAATGTTCATCGATTGCATCTTAGGGGCATTCATAATCTTTTGATTCATGAGATGGTATTATTATTTAGTGATTTATTATCTTTTAGCATATTTGATTCTGTCTGTTGTGTAAAAAAAGAAATCAGAATCTAGAAGGTCCTGGTGCTGGTTAGTTGGACAGGAGAACTTCCATATGGAAATCTGTTTGAGTATTCAGCATCAGACTCAATTGTTAATAGTTGAACCAATCATCTGTTGATGAGAGATCTACTGTCAAAAAACATTTTGAGTGTATAGGGCATTGGCTGCCAGCTCATATAATTGAGTTCTTGTTGATCTAACAGCTTAATCTGCCAATATGAGAGATTGAGTATTAGAAGTTGTCATTTTATGAAAAAAATTCTTTCCTCTAAAGTTCATGAATATGTTTATTTTGGCACTTTTAATGTTAATCTCCCATTTTGGTAGATTTACTTTCCACATTAACAATAGCTCATTTTATATATGAACTGGCATATAAAACTTGTTTTGAGTTTGTATATTTGTGTTTATTTATATAATTTGTTGTTCAATATTATTGAAGATTCAAGATTGTATGAAGTCCGTTCTACCATTGGGATTTTCAAATGCCATCAGTTAAAGAGTTAGATCCACTTGTTAAATTTAGTTGGTACATGAAACTTGATGTTTTGAACTCCCATCTTTTTAAGCCAAACCTTGAGGCCACTATGTTAAATTCAGGTCTTTTTGCGGACAGTTGACATGCTGCTAGTACTTCATTTGTGGTACCATATGTTTATTGTAGCATTATCATATCTTGTTGGGAAAAGGGGAAACTCCATGTGTGCTGGCGTGTGTGGAGTAACTTTCTATTGATTCTACATCTCTCCTATGAATTTGCAGTGAAATGATAAAGGGGCATGCATCAGTTAAAGAGTAGACATGCTGGTAGCTGAGATATTCAATATTCATTGCTCTAAAAACATGAAGAAATTCTATGAAAAATCAATTAAATTGTTTCATTCGTGTACCCACACTTAAAATTTTCACATTATGTATTTGTGTTTCTTTCCTTTTCCTCCATGTTCAAAATGGTGACGATGCGTTTGAGAAATTGGATCAGTTTATTAATCTTGTTTGTTCTCTTTGATGGCCAGGTGTTTTGACTGAACTTATGCAACTGATGCAAGTAAAAGGTGTTCAAGTAAGCTTGTTACTCCCTTGACCAGTTTATGAGTAGTCATTGGCAAAGATAAAATGCTTTGTACTATATGGACACAAACATTCACTATGTATTATTCATTTCTACCTTTAATTGTATTCAACTTTCATTGTACGTTTTCAGTTTTCATCTTACCAATAAAGACCTTAGAATCAGAAGACGTAATACTTTGTTTTTAGTTTAAAAAAGATGCAAAAATCAATATTTGGTTGTTTCTTTTATAAATTATTAGTTCTTGTCATTACAAGTCACAAGCTTATCTGATTTCGTGGGTTAATTTACATTTAATGATGACAAGCTTATCTGATTTTGTGGGTGAATTTACATTTAAAGATGACACATGCTTATCTGATTTCGTGGGTAAATTTACATTTAAAGATGACAGGTAAATGTTCTCCATGTCACCTAAATTGAATATGGTAAGTACTATTACTTTCATACTTGTAAATAGTTTCCACCTCAATTGTTGCCACATGGAAAGCATATGATGATCGTGTCAATCTTTCACTAAGCAGTTATAGATGAAGATTTATACTATATCTACTATTATTCTCCAAAAGGCATGTGAAGCTGTCATCATTCTGTGTGGGTGACATCATCTTGAGATTTGCTCATTAGATCAAATGTTGTAGGCACTTGTACTGAAACGTGTTTTCTCTGTCACATGCACACTCTCAAATGACTCATTTTTATTATGTTGACTAATTCCCTATATGTGCATGACTTTTTAGGATTGTGAATGCAGTATTTAAGACTGTGTGCTTCCTTATGTATATCAAATCGATAACAAGAACTAAGAGATAAAACTAGTTCATGTGCAGCGAATCCACTATTGTATATCTTAATATTCACTTGATCCTTTTATTATTCTTATTTTTTATTTTTTATTTTGAACAGGTAGAGGAACTATATTCATTGAATCTGGATTACCTGAAAGATTTGAGGTTCAAACTCTTATTCTATATCCATTGTTTTTTTTATGTGCGAAGTTTTCTATTGTCACTTGTCTGTTTGATATAAGTTCTCTATATAATCACAGGCCAGTATATGGGCTGATTTTTCTATACAAATTCCGTCCAGGGGAGAATGATGATCGCCTGGTAATTGAGGATCCAAATCCAAACTTATATTTTGCAAGTCAGGTAATCACCTTTTATTTGTGGCGTAGAACTGTACTTAATACATCTAGCTGCCATCTTTACTTTAACCTTTCTTCACTTACATGAATAGGCTATATAGAGCACAAGACTACATGAAAGAGATAATAAAATTCTATGACTGGATTTTGAATAGACATCAAATCTCTTTTGTTTTCACCAGTATGAAATACGAAGAAGAGATGCTTGTCATCGTGTATTGACCAGGTTGCATTCTCCAAATTCTGCTAGACCGAATAAAATACATCTAGAAGAAGAGGGCTATAGAAGATAGCCAATGCGTAGAGCATCCACTATCGTTTGCCAATTGCATTTGTATTTTTAGCAATTGGGAATAGCAATAGAGGGAGAAGCGTGCTATCGTTACTGCTAAATCTGCTAAAACGAAAAAATCAAAAAATCAAATGGAGCTTCATCCTCCGTCTAACCCAAAAAAAAAAAAGATAAATGGCAGTTTCGTTATAATCCAATGGCAATTTGGTAATAATTTGAAGGGGAATTTGGTTGGGAAATGGTGGGACGGCTGACCTTCTGCCGTCCCATGTTTTTCAAAGTTCATTTTTTTTAATAAATTATTTTCTAATGGCAATTAGGTAAAAAAAAGAAAAAGAAAAAAAAAAGAAACGGATGATGTTCATCCGTCTCTCTTTTTTTTTCCTCAAACGGATGAAGATGATCCGTCTTCTACTTTTAGCATTTCTTCAAAGCGGATTTCTAAGTTTAGCGAAACACTGTTCACCCCTATTCTAATATATGGGCTTTTAGCAAATGACTGTGAGCATGTTTTCTAAACCGATTTCCATTTTTTGGGTTTTTAGAAAACGACATTGGATGCTCTAAGGGGAACACAAATTTCTAACTTGTTTATTAGTTTTAAAAAAATAGATTTGCATCCCTGAGATGGAAGATTATTAGTTTGGGTTGATTGTGTCTGGATCCAAAGTAATTATTTGATTTATTGTTTGCTCGCATGGCCGTTGTTGTAGTAAGAAACACTTCTTTTTTAGTACTGTATTTATCGTCTGTTATCACTGAACTTTGTGATTCGTTAACTAATAGACAGCATCTCACTAGATCCTCCTAGGCTCCTATCACTCACATGGATCACAACTAGCATCACGAATTAACAATGTTCTTCTATGCATTGTGAACATCTCCAGTTGTGCTATAAGCTTGTAATAGTTGGCCCTTCTTCGAAAAATTCCCTATACTATTTAACTGGATGAGATTCAAATCCAGAACCTCTCGTATGAAGTCCTACTATAATTTTTTACAACTACAAGCTATAATGCCTTCAAACTGTATCTTTCAAGCTTACTTTCGTGTCGACATGTTTGGTGTTATTTTGCTAACCCAGTACTAATTTTCAGGTTATCAACAATGCTTGTACAACCCAAGCCATCCTCTCGGTCCTAATGAACTGCCCAGATATCGAAATTGGACCGGTAGTTTCCTCCCTTAAAGAATTCTCAAAGGACTTCCCTCCTGTGCTCAAAGGCCTTGCCATCAATAACTGTGAAGCCATTCAAACGGCGCATAACAGCTTTGCAAAGCCCACAGAGGAGGCTCAAGAGAAGCAAGACAATGTCTATCATTTCACAACCTATTTGCCAGTCGGCGGAATAGTCTACGAGCTTGATGGGTTGAAGGAATGCCCCATCAGCCATGGGCAATGCATGGGCAGCCAGGAAGATGTGCATTGGCTTCAGACGGTGCATCAGGTAATTCAAGAACGGATCGAATGGTACAATCGAAATGAGATCAGTTTTACTCTAATGGCAGTGATTAAGAACAGGAAGGACGTGTATAATGCTGAGCTCAGGGAGCTCCATAGGAAGAAGGAACAACTGCAGAGAAACCTTCCTCCAAGTGATGCAGTGAAGAAAGAGATGGAGGAGGTGAAGAGTAAGGTAGAGATTGTGACTGAGAAGTTGGTTATTGAAGAGGAGAAATTCAAGATCTGGAAGATGGAAAACATAAGGAAGAAGCATAATTACACGCCGTTTCTGTTCAATTTTCTCAAGATTCTTGCCGACAAGGATCAGTTGAAGCCCCTGATTGAAAAGGCCAAGCAAGCTAGGCCGAAATGAGAATAATATACATTATATCTGTACTATTATTAAGCAAAGCCTTATATTGGCGGCTTTTTACTATCATGCTTTCATATACATAAAAAGCTTAAAAAAAATATATATGGTTAATTCTGTAATTTTCACTTCACATTTAAAGTCTATATAAAATTTTGTTCCCTAAAAAATCGTAACCGTCTCTTCCTCTCCTTCCATCGAATCCATGCATTGCACGTGCATATCTCCAGTACAAATTGCACGTTCTAACCCATAAAACGTGCATTGCACGTGCGGATTACTAGTTATTGCACATAATTTTTGGGAGAATAGCAAGTTTTCTAATGAATTATATCTTAATGCACTTAATTTCTTTCGGAGCTATTAGAGAAGGATTCACTTTTTGGGTAAAGCAATAACACGAATATTTTTAGCAATTCCTGGAGAGATAATTCTCCAATAGATTGAGAGATAAATAATTCGACTAATTTGATTCACGTACATATCATGACTGTTTGGAATCAATATTATGCAACTATGCAAGGACACAGTGCTTTTGCTAATTCGAATTGAAGGGTGATATTATTAAATTGGAGCTTCCGATCTACTAGCCAAGTACACCCACTTCTGCCAGTCACATAGTTCAAGTGGCGACCTATCACTCGGGTTTTCGTGTACACTTTTGACAACATGGCCCGATGTGCTGGTGGAGGTGAATGCCAGTAGGGATGGATAACGGACCGGGTTGACCCGCAACCCGCTCTCTCCAACCCAGACCGCAATATAGCGGTTCAGGTCCGGGTCCAACCCGCGGGCCTAAGCGGGTCGACCCGGGTTGCTGCATCTGAGAATTCAACCCGCTCGACCCGACCCGCTCGACCCGTTGAAAACCCAAAACCGCTTGCTCAACCCATTGAAAACCCAAAACCGCCCGCCAACCCGCGAGTTTCGAACGTTCGACCCGTGCGGGTCGAACTGTAAAAAAACAGCAGCAACGGCTTTGTTTTTAGTCATTGATTTTGTTTGTTTGTTTTTTTTTTTTTTTTAAATTATTTTTTCCCTCATAAATACCCCTTAATTCAATTGGAAAATTTCACATCATACTCTTTTACTCTCTCTACTACTACTACTCAATTCAATCTCATTTCAATCAAGTTTTTTCAATTTTTCAACAAAGAAGCAAGCAACATAGAAGCGAAAAGTTTCGATCGTATCGAATTCAACTCTCAATTACGTCTACTTCAACTCCTCCAACAAAGAAGCTCTCTCTGTCTCTTTCAACGACTACCGGACGGTTCGGACTTCTACTTCTACTTTTATTTTCACTCTCATTCGTATATACGAATATCCGCGAAATACGGTATCCAAATTTCACAACCCTCCTATTGTCTTTTTTTTTGTAGTTATAATTTTGTGTATTAAATTTATTTGTTGGTTTTTTAATTTTCTCTCTCTCTCTCTCTATGTTTTTTAGGTTTTATTTTTTAACATATACCTCCAACATTGTTTTTTAGTATTTCACTTACACTAATACAACACTAGAAATCGTTTTTTTTTTTACATATAAGTTTGTTTAATTCTTAATCAGTTTGACTCTTATACTTGTTGTACAATTTTTATTATTAAGGTTAAAAGAGATGAAAAAAAAACTTGTATTTGAATGTAAAAAATTGTAAAAAATTCATTGTAGTTGAAATGAATAATATATGCAATTTTTTAAGTAAATTTGTAAGGAATTTTTTAAAAAAAATCTAACCGCCACCCGCGATCCGGCCCGAACCGACACAGGTCCAGCCCGAATGGGTTCGCGGGTTGGCCAGGTCAAAGTTTTCACTTTCGAACCCGGCCTGGCCCGGTTAAACCCACGACCCGACCCAAACCCGTCCACTTTCTTCCTCAACCCGCACGGATCCAACCCGACCGGGATCCGAATGCCAACCCTAAATGCCAGCCCTGTCGATGCCCAGAAATCTACTACTATTAATGGGAGAGTTTGTCACTTTGTCACTTTGAGTTTGTAACCAAACAAACAATTTTTTAATATTTTTTTGTCACAAATGAAACACATACGTTGCACGTATAACTCTAACTCTATTTATTAACACGTGCATCACGCATGTAAATCAAAGTTTTTTCCTTCACCAAACAAATTATTTTTAAATTTTTTTGTCACAAAACAAATACGTACGTCGCACGTGCAACTCCAAATCTATTTCGTAACACATCACCGTACGTACATTCAAAGTTTTTCCTTCAAAAAATTTAAAAAATTTCGTGCAGTGCCCGTTGAACTCCAATTTTTTTAAAGTTTAAGGCATTCATCACAAATGCTAATTGCTACCAACTTATGAATCGCACGTTCAACTCCAACTTTTTTAACATCAATTTACTTTGTCCAAATTTCACCATCATCAATTTTTATACGACGACTATAAGGTCTTTCCAATATTGTATTGCGGAAAGAAAAAAAACCCTCTCACCAACTCTCGTTCAAAAAAACCCTAAATCCCACTAAACAAACCCTAGATCTACACTGTTTGGGGGCGGCGGCGCCCTCAACGCGGCCCCCCCCTCCCTCGCACCCCGGCGTTCCCCCTCGCCTTTCCTCGATGAGCGCTGAAGACGAAGCCACGACGGAGCAACGCGGCGCGATGAAGACGAAGCGTCGACGCCATGTACGAAGCGAAGCGTCGACGGAGAAGGAAGCCACCGACGCGCCCCCTTCGCGTCGTCCTTTACGACCGGTGCTCCAGTGCGCAGCCCCCCTGGGTGCGGAGTTCGTCGCAACTACCGCGGTGGGGAGACTGAGCCATCGGACTGGCGAGCTCCCCGCGGCGACCAGAGGACGAAGCTCCCTCACCCAAGACGACGCCAGGTGGAGATGGGCGATCGTTCGCGCCGACGACGTCCGTCCCCGAGACCTGTCACCGGACGTCCCTCCCCGTGCCCTGTGGCTCGCAACGACGACCCTGTCGTAGATCCCATTGGGTGAGACCCCCCCAACCCCCCCCCCCCCCCCCAACACACACACACACTCACACACACTTTGCCCAGATCCCATTTGGGGAGGGCGGTGATTCGGCGGAACAGTGGTTGTTTTTGCTGTGGTAGTGTGGTTGGGGGTGTGAAACTAGTAGGTTTGTTCGAGTGTGGGGTAGAACCCGTGATGGGGTCCCTTCATGATTTGCTAGTTGTGTACCCGGATGTTTTGCACGCTTGCCACCATGTCCACACTCTCAAGGCCATTCTTGGCGATCTGCGAGGGTTGGTAGTGCGTGTGAAGATGCCGGGAGTTAGGTGGTCATGCACGTTTGCGGAGCTTGGGCCCAAAGATGGGGTCCCTCCATGATTGCTGGTTGGGTGCCCGGATGTTTTGCACGCTTGCCACCATGTCCATACTCTCGGGGCCAGTTATGGCAACCTGCGAGGGTTGGTAGTGCGTATGAAGATACTGGGAGTTAGGTTGTCTTGCACGTTGGTGGAGCTTGGGCCCAAAGATGGGGTCCCTCCGAAATGTGCGCTCTCTTGTCTCAAATTCCAGGGTGTTTGGCCCTGAGATGGGGTCCCTCCAGCGAGGTGAATGAAGGGAGCTGCAGGTGATAAAATCCTACCAGACTTGTGTCGGGTGGGTGTGCATGTGTCGTGGAGGCACTGTACGAAGCTAAACTGACGTACTCACGCTTTTGCTGGACCGAGTTGGTTTGTCGGCCCACCCTCCAGGGTTGTTGGAGGGATTTATTAGTTTGTACGCGTCATGTTGCTTCATATATGTTTTATTTTCTGTCTGTAGTTTGTATTTGGGCCCAGTACTCTGGGTTTGTTTCGTTAAACTCTTATTAATGAAATAGGGTGGCCTTATTCCACCTTTCCCCTAAAAAAAAACTCCAACTTTTTCTCAAAACGTGCATCGCACGTGAAAATTACTAGTGTCAATAATGCTTTGCCTGTATCATTTGCATGTGAAGTTCTGGATACATACATTCTTCGACAAAAGAAGCTTTATGAAAACTACACTCAGATATCTTGTTCGATTCATATATCCGACACACGACATTACTACCAAATAGAAGTATTTGTACTACCTAGTAGGTGAAAGATAAGATACCGGACTTTGACAGACATGTGGAATCCACCTATATAAACTAAACCTAAGAGCATCTACAATGATGTTTGCTATTTTTTTTTGGTAGAATGGCAAAATGAGAAATAGCAATTTTGAGAAGCGTTATACTGGTTCATTTGCCAAATTTTGAGATTGCTATTTTTTTTTATCGGATGGAATGTTGTTTCATCCGAGAGGTAAAATTGTAATATTTAGGAAAATAAAATTAGTGTTTAGTTATTAAATAATCATTAGTTAATTAATTAGTGATTAAAATATTACTAAACCATATTTAAATTAATAAAGTAAGTGATTAGGGGTGATTAGTTGGCTTTGAAAGTGAGGTTGTCATCACAAACGGGACATGTTGTTCTGTTTGTTCGGACGGGACAACATGTCCCGTCCGAACATTTTTTAAATTTTTTTAAAAAAATTTTCCAGACGGAACATTGTTCCGTCCAACACTTAAATAATAATAATAATAATAAAATAATAAAATAATAGGGACGGAATAGCATGTTCCGTCTCTTATATTTTGAGAAAGAGCAAAAAATTTCTCAAATATGATAAGCTAAAGTAGCGATTTTGTCAAAAAAGACAAAATAGCAAACCAATGTGGCTGCAATTTTGCCATTTATGGCAAAATGGTAAATATAGCAGACCACTGTGGATGCTGTGAAGACCACTTAACACAATTGCTAGACAGTCGTTTTTTAATAACATATAGTTAGCAAAACCCTATCATCTTGGAGCATGCTATCTCACTTATTAAAGTAGACCATCACAATTATTTATAGAAATCTAGAAAATTCTAGGTTGTAGTCTTATTACTTCACCGTCTAATAAACCTAAAGTGATAGCCATACGATAAGAGCCGTACGATATAACTTGAAGAACAAAATTGACTCAAACAAACCCTAAAAATCTGGCCTAATATGCTTCAACGCTGCTTGCGGTTGACCCAACCCGAAAACAACAATCCTTCGCCTCCACTCTTGCGGTTTTGCCTCAAAACCTTTTCTCGTTTCACCCCTTTTCTTTTAATCAAATATAGTACGTACGCAAGACATAAACCCTAACAAATTTCTCCTTCTATTTAACTATCCATTTCCGTTGCCATTTTATAATTAAATATTGTTTTGACGGAATAGTGGAGTAATTAATATATAAATATATGAAAAATATCTTGTATACTCATCCAAAGGAAGAATGACTTCTTCAACAACTTACATATCCATAGTTTTATACCTATTTTAAGAACTTAGATAAGATGTAATGTAGTCATGCACCTAGTTTTGTACCAAATGAGTATATTATAAAATTTGTAAGTATTCTGGAATATTGAATTTCCTATCATTTTCAATGCCTGGTGAACTCTTATTATATTTATTTTGAAAAATGAAGTTGTCACTTAGGTTTGTTCCTATATGGGGGAGGTTCAATCTTGTATATGCACAAAATATAGATCTTTTTACCAAACTATCCCACTTTTTGTAAGTATGTACGAAACTATCCCTGTTTGAAAATTTAATACCAAAACATCCCTGTCGTTAACGGGTTAATGAGTCTAGTAGCGTTAACCCCGTTAGCATGCTGATGGAGATACAACTTTTTCCCTCTTGTTTGGGTATGGCAAAAAACTCAACCAACATATAGCGTGCGTGTTTAAACCACTCGCGCTAACGAGGTTAGCGTTCATAGATGGAACAGTATTGAGCACTACCTCGAAGATGGGTGTGGGTAAAAAATTACTAAGTACAGACACATTAACTCGGTTAACGTGCCTATTATTACCAAGGCCGTTAACTGAGTTAACGACTGTAAAAATTTCAAGTGGAGATGCTCACACACGTTAACTCAGTTAACGTGCATATTCTTACCAATGCCGTTAACTGAGTTAACGAGTGTGAAGTTTTTAAGTTTTCAGAAAGTTGAAACTTTCTGGAAATTGAAAATACTCACACACGTTAACTCAGTTAACGTGCCTTGTTTTACCAAGGCCGTTAACTGAGTTAACGTGTATGCCTATCTTCACAAACAAACAGACATGAATATTTTGTACATAGAAAATCACCAAGTATAGACACATTAACTCAGTTAACGTGCATATTATTATCAAGGCCGTTAACTCAATTAACGACAGAGATGTTTTGATATTAAATTTTCAAACAGGAATAGTTTCGTGCATACCTACAAAAAGTGGGATAGTTGGGTAAAAAATTCCAAAATATACCTAGATTTCCCAATGCATCTATATTTGACTTCTAACTTTATGCTTCTGATCACCTCCACTACAAAAAGCCTTCTTCTCTCCTCCTATCTTTGAAGAGTTGGTAACAACCATAAAAAACACTCAAATTAAACCATGTTCTCAATAACAGCTGCAACTCCCTCCTCCTTCCCTCAAACCTATGAAAAAGAATCAATGGAGGCAGACATCTCATCACCCTACAGTCACCTCCTCCAAAACCTCTCATTCCTCAAAAGCAAAGTCCAAGAAGCTCAATCCCTACTCACCCTCATGCTCCCTCCAAATAACCAACACCACCAAACCCTAACCACTAGCATAACCCTAGTTGCCCAGGATATCATCTCCGTCGCGTCTTCCGTCATGCCTACCATCACCAATCCCTCTCATAACCAACACGAATCGCAACAAACACCCCACGATAATGATATTAGTGAAGGGTATTGTGATATTATTGAATTGGATGCTTCCGATCTACTAGCCAAGTACACACACTACTGCCAAGTATGCGGGAAAGGGTTCATGCGAGACGCGAACTTGAGGATGCACATGAGAGCACATGGGGACGAGTATAAGAGTATCATGGCGTTGAAGAAGCCCTTCAAGGAGATGAACATCAAGTGTTGTTACTATTCGTGCCCTCTAGAAGGGTGTAGGTGGAACAAAAAACATGCAAGGTTTCGGCCATTGAAGTCGTTGGTGTGTACAAAGAACCATTATAAGAGGAGCCATTGTCCGAAAATTTACTTATGTAAGAGGTGCAATTGCAAGCAGTTTGCGGTGTTGTCGGATTTGAGGACTCATGAGAAGCACTGTGGGGATGCAGGGGTGAAATGGCAGTGCACTTGCGGGGTAGGGTTTTCAAGGAAGGATAAGCTTTTGGGTCATGTGAGTTTGTTTGGTGGGGGGCATAGGGCTGTTCTTCCCTAAGTTTGAGAGTACGATACATAGGTTTATATATATACACACACACACTTACATTTGTAGCTTTGAGTTTTTTTTTTTGTTCTGTTTTTCGGTTGTTGTTATTGAAGAAAAGGTGGAATTTGAGTAATATTATTACACATGTATAATAATTGTACATAATTAATATAGTGTCAAGTGTCAACTTTGCTAGGTTATATAACATAATTGTTATATATATATATCATCATGCATTTTGTTGATGATCTGCGTATTTTAATTACATTCACTTAGATGTGTTTTTCTTCCGAACAAATCGTTTATCTGTTTTGTCCAATGGCAGTGATTAAGAACAGGAAGGGCGAAGTGTATAATACTGAGCTCAGGGAGCTTCATAGGATTGATTGTTATGGATTCCTATCGAAAACCCCTCTTAGGATCTTGTTGAGTTATCCGATGCAATCAACACAAACTACCAAGCACATATGAGATCATACCAAACACACCAAAGCACACACAAATTTGTCCTGGTTGGGGTTTTCACCTTAATTCGAGGGAGAAGAAACCAAGATGTTATTCAACTAGAGAAGATACAAGAATATTACAATTCTTACCACGACCCTCTCTCAAGCTTCACCAGCAAGTACTAGCTGTTTACAATTAGAGAATCACTCAATCTCTCCTTCAAAGAAGTGCTCTCTCTCTTCCTTGGCTCTCAATGGAGGCCAATAACAACAATATATAGATATCTAGAGAAACTCTAGTTTGATATCTTGATACAATAACCATTGGATATTCCTAAAGAGAATCCTACGATAAGAGCCGTAAGATCTGACTTGAAGAGTAAGTTGGGCTTCTCACGAATCACCAAGATCCGACCCAAATAATCCATTAGCGATACGTTCGGTCGACCGCACCCCAAGTTCGGTCGGCCGTCCCCCTCTCGGGAACTTCTGCTGAGTAGGGCGGTCGGCCGCACCCCAATTACGGTCGACCGCAACTCCTGCTGCTAGTGCTGTTGACTATTTTCCTTGCTTCCAATCCGTCTCCGATCGTCTCGATTCCTCCATCATCTCATCGTCTTCGTATCCAACATAGTATGCAAGACATAAACCCAACAATCTCCACCTTGGATTGCATACTCATGAATCCATACATGTGTAATTTAAAACCTTCTAGACTTTTTTTTTCTCTTCTTACAAACAACTCGTTTCAATGGCTTCCTCTGCTAGTTGAATCTATCTCCACCTGTTTTTCTCCCGCTGTATGCCCCCCTCAAGGGCACACCCCAGTAGATGTAATCATGGAGGTGCCACCTTCCACACGAACTCCACCTACCTCAAGGCTCTTTCCACCTTCCGACGATATTCGAACGTCGCAGTCTTACTCGGATGATTCTAGTGACGGCATACTAGATGATGCTTTAGGAACAATGGGCTTCGAAACACTTCCGCAAGTTATTATGTTCCTCCAAAGCTGGTAGAGGTTGTGCTGACCCTGCTCAGTCCCCCTCTAATCCTTCATCACCTCACGATAATTTTTCCAAGCTGAACGAACTCTACCTAGATCTTTGTACCTGCTGTCCCGAGCTTCTAAAATTCTCATGGATATAAGGCTCCACTTCATCAAAGGAATATATATGCCCTCCTCTAGTGTGCATCTCCTTCCGTCTGTCATCTTTGACTCATTTGTTTTCTCACTTCTTACTTCACAAGTCTTGTCAATCTTCGTTCCCACATAACGACATGAGGCAAACTTGTAAGTAGAAACTATTACTTCACAAATCTTATCAAACCTTCGTTTCCACACAACGATATGATGCAAATTTGAAAGTAGAAACCATCTCCCTCTCGGAACAAACTTGAGAAGAACTAACCGAATCAAAAGAACAACCGGAATTCACATCTAAGGAACTTGAAACAAAAGCACTAAGCCATCACCTGATTCAGCGGCACTGGATTTGGCACCCCCCTGACTCAACCGCTTGCAACAGTCTCTCATGTTATGCTCAATCCCTTTGCACTGATGGCCACGGACCTTACTCCTACATACACTTTTCCTTCCAATCAAAGTACAATCCACCTCTAAGTTACTCACAGAAGTTGATGCCGATTTCTGACTCTTCTTCCTAAGTGCATTTTCCTCCAACCCCTTGATTATACTTGCTATGAAAAACTTCTCTTTGGTAGATTTCTCATCTAGCACGGTTATCATGTTGGATGGATTTGGTGATAAATATATCGAGTTGGAAACCCTTAGATCATCAGTGTTGAACGCCCTCAGTTCAGATAACTCCATATTGAATTCCACTTCATGATCTAGAAGAGCGGTACTTTTCTTCATTGAGATATCTCACAACTTTCTTCATTGGTACATCCAACCCTGTGATGACGAACTCGAGTAGTCAGTTCTGAATCTTGCCCAAAGACTCATCGTGCTTCTCCTATACCTGACTTCACTCGTCGATGACAACCGGATTAAACCCAGGGCTTCTGAATAAATCTCCTTCCAATTGTTCTGCTTTGTGTCGATTGGTCTCCCTTTATCTCCTTCTAGGACTAGATCCAAGTCCTGTTGAACCAATGCTTCATGTATGTCCACCTTTAAGCGATCAAAGTTGATCTTGCCTTTAACTGCTTGATCTTCGTGATCTGATCTGCCATCTTCTCCAAGGAACTCGAACAAACCCTTTAACCCAAATCTCTGATACCAATTGTTACGGATTTCTACCGAAAACCCCTCTTAGGACCTTGTTGAGTTATTCGATGTAATCAACACAAACTATCAAGCACATATGAGATCATACCAAACACACACAAATTTTTCCCGATGGGGGCTTTTGCCTTAATCCGGGGAAGAAGAAATCCAATATGTTATCCAACTAGAGAAAATATAATAATATTACAATTCTCACTACGACCCACTCTCAAACCTCACCAGCAAGTACTAGTTGTTTACAATTAGAGAATCACTCAATCTCTCCTTCAATGAAGTACTCTTTCCTTGGCTCTCAATGGAGGCCAATAACAACAATATATAGACATCTAGAGAAACCCTAGTTTGATATCTTGATACAATAACCATTAGATATTCCTAAAGAAAACTCTACGATAAGAGCCGTAAGATCTGACTTGAAGAGCAAGTTGGGCTTTTCACGAATCACCAATATCCGGCCCAAATAATCCATCAGCACCGCGTTTAGTCGACCGCACCCCAAGTTCGGTCAACCGTCCCCCTCTCGGGAACTTCTGCTGAGTAAGGTGGTCGACCGCACCCCAAGTACGGTAGACCGCAACTCCTGGTGCTACTGCTGCTGACAGTTTCCCTTGCTTTCAATCCTTCTCTGATCGCCTTGATTCCTCTCTCGTCTCATCGTCTTCGTATCCAGCATAGTATGCAAAATATAAATCCAACATTGATGCAGTGAAGAAAGAGTTGGAGGAGGTCAAGAGTAAGATCGAGATTGTGAATGAGAAATTGGTAATTGAAGAGAAAAAAAAATCTACACTTGGAAGATGGAGAATATAAGGAAGAAGCATAATTACCCGTTGTTTTTGTTCAATTTTCTCGCTGATAAGGACCAGTTGAAGCCCCTAACTGATTGAAAAGGCCAAGCAAAAAGGAAGCCCAAGGCAAGAGTTAGGCCGAAATGAGAATTGTTGATGTAGTTGGTGGTATATATATATAGAGAGAGAGAAATGTTCCATTGAAAATGGGTTTGTTTTCACAGGTTGGAAAACAGTGATCTGAGCCATTGGATTGCTCTTGATCGTGATCAACGACTCAGATCGCTACCGCCTATCACCCAATATAGCTTAAGTGGCGGGGGTTAATTTGAAAATTTCGTCCCAAATAACTCTTCATCTGATTCGCTCTGAAAAATTGATATAACTTAGGCCGTTGTTGGGAACAACGGCCTAGGCTATAAATTTTTTTATACCAAACAATGGTCTAGGCTATAAAATTTCATTGTTCAAATAACATAGGCTATAAAATTTTATAACCTAGGCCATTGTTTGGAACAACGGCCTAGGTTATAAAAAATAAAATGAAGGCAAACAACGGCCTATGATTCAATTTTTTATAACCTAGGCCGTTGTTCCCAACAACGGCCTAGGTTACGTCAATTTTTCAGAGCGAATCAGGTGAAGAGTTATTTGGGACGAAATTTTCAAATTAACCCTCCGCTGATCAATTGAAACAGGTGATGGGGGCTCGATCTGATCCGCTGATCACGATCATGAGCGATCCAACGACTCAGATCGTTGTTTTCTAACCCGTGAAAATTAGACCCGATTTTAATGGCGCATTTCTCATATATATATATATATATATATATATATATATATATATATATATAAAATCAAAATTTTAATGAAATAATGTTTTAGGTTGGATTTCTTGGCTAGTCCATGCAAATTAGTTGATTGAGTTTAGGTTTGTCGCGAGTTCGATCCTGAGAGAGCATAGGTAATCTTATTTTTGAAAGAAATAATCACTTTTTTTTATCAAATTTATTTTTAGCTGATGTTTCTTTCTTTTATTTTTATTTTTATTTTTATTTTTATTTTTGTTTCTATTTTGATATTGTACTTTAATATGATTTCATTATTTTTATTTTTGTTTCTATTTTGATATTGTACTTTAATATGATTTCAGGTTTGTATGTTACGTATCTATTTGATTAATTTGAAATTTTGTAATTCATAAAAATAATTTAATTTATGAATCTCTTTTTTATCTATGTGTACAGCCCAATTGTTCACCATTTTCCTTTCCTTTTATCTTTGTACACTCGAAGAAAGAAAAAAAAAATGAAAAAGCCCGTCTAACCCGCAAACCCGCAACGAACCGGCCTGGCCCGGCCCTCGAGCCAGGGGTCAGGTCCGGGCTGGCATTTTCCTACCGAGACTCAGCCCGGTCCGCCACTGCTGCCAACCGGCCCGCGAAATCCCGACCGGAGGTATAAAAAAAAACCGCGGATTTTGGCCCCGCCCGGCCCGTTTGGCCCGAATGACATCCCTATGCGCACCTATGATCAACGGTCCAGATCTCTTCAAAGTATGATTTTTTTTAATTCTTTTTATTAATTTTTAATTCGGATTAATTAATTAAAATTTTCAAAAAATAATTTAAAATTTGGATTAATTAATTAAAAAATCTTTAAAATGATTATAAATTCGGAAAATATGAAAATATTACAAAATATAGTTAGAAATTTAGAATAATTATTTTTAAAAATCCAAATTTAATTATAAAAATTAGAAATTTTTATTTAAAATTTAGAAAAATTGATTAAAAATAGAAAAAAATTTCGGAATAATCTAGAAAAACTAGAAAATTTCAAAAAACTAATTATAAATTTGAATAACTAATTAAATATCCAAAAATTAATTATAAAAATAGGAAAATTTGATTTATAATTTTTAAATTTTGATTAAAATTTGGAAAAAATATTAGGAAAAATCTAGAAAAAACAGGAAAATTTTCTAAAAGTTTTACAAAGATGAAACTACTTCCAACGGCTCAACTTATGGTGTTAGTTCTTCATATACTAGTAATCTCCACATGTGATTCACAATTTTTTGTTGAATAGTACTGGATGAGGTTTCTACTAAAAAACAGTAGTTAAGTGAGTTATTTGAACAATTTGATTAGTTAAGTGAGGTTGTTTGAAAAACAAATGAAAGATGAATGTGGATTTTCATTACAAGCTGAATAGTTATGTGTTTTCTTGATACAACCTGAAAAGATCAAAGTGTTTTTTTGAGATACAATACATTGAAGTCAAGATATGTTCATTGCCATTACTAAAAGATCAAAGTGTTTTTTTGAGCTTCTCGAACTATTCTAAATTTCTAATTAATTTTGGAAATTTTTAATTAATTAATCCAAATTAAAAGTTAATAAAAATAATTAAAAACAATAAATCATACTTTGAAAAGATCTTGACCATTGATTATAGGTGTCCGCTTTTATGGGAGATCCAAGGATCCTGATCGATGGGCAATTTGGTCCAAAAAGTCACGTGTGATGCACGTGACATAAAATCGTGCATCGCACGTCGAGATTACTAGTATATGAAGAAGTAACACCATAAACTGGGCTTTTGGAAGTAGTTTCATCTATGTAGAACTTTTGGGAAATTTTCCATTTTATTTCTGGATTTTTCTAATTCTTTTCCAATTTTTAACTTTTTTAAATTTTTCCAGTTTTTCAAGATTTTTCCGAAATACTTTTCAATTTTAAACATTTTTTCAAAACTTTAAATCAAATTTCTCAATTTTTATAATTAACTTTTGGTTTTTGTAAAGAATTATTCTAAAATTCTAATTATGGAATATTTTCATATTTTCCAAATTTATTATTAATTTTTAGATTTTTAATTAATTAATCCAATTTTTTAATTATTTTTGGGAATTTTTAATTAATTCATCCGAATTAAAAATTAATAAAAATATTTTTTTAAAAAATAAATCATACTTTGAAGAGATCTGGACCGTTGATCATAAGTGCACGCTTTTCTGGGAGATCCAACGATCCTGATCGATGAAAATTTTGGTCTGAAAAAAAGTAACGCTCAATGCATGTGACATAAAACTGTGCATCGCATATGGGGACTACTAGTATATGATGAAGCAACACCATAAACTTAGCTTTTGGAAGGAGTTGAATTTTTGTACAACATTTAGGAATTTTTTCAATTTTTTCCTAGAATTTTCCTAAATTTTTATCATTTTCTTCAAAATTATAAATCAAATTTCCCAGTTTTTATAATTAATTTTGGAATTTTAAATTAATTATTATAAATTTTTGTAATTATTTATTTTAAATTTTCCAGTTTTCTAGATGTTTCTAAAAAAAATCAATTTTTAACCATTTAAAAAAAATTATAATTAATTTTTGGTTTTTAAAGATAAGTATTCTAAATTTCTAATTATTTTTCAAATATTTTCATATTTTCTGAATTTATATTTTTTTTAGAATTTTTAATTAATTAATCCAAAAATCAATTATTTTTAGGAATTTGTAAATAATTAATCTGAATTAAAAACAATAAATCATACTTAGAAGATATTTGGACCGTTGATCATATGTGTGCGTTTTTCTGAGAGATCCAGCGATCCTGATCGATGGACAATTTTGTCTGAAAAATGTCATGTGCGATGCACATGACAGAAATCTTAACGGAAGTAAACTCAGTAGCTGTGGGTTTTTGAAAACGTAGTTGAGTGCCGGTTTTTTTTATTAAAAAAAAGTTTAGTGGAATTTTTTAAAACTGGTTAACACTTTAGTGATTTTTTTTTTTAAATTTAGCCTTTTTAAAAAGAGAAAGACAAATATTTGAGAGGTGTGAAGGGGGTTGTGGAGAATGGGCTGTAAACATACTTTTGTAAAAAGGAAAAGAAAAGGAGAAAGAAAATAAAATAAAAAATAACAATAAGAGAAAATAAAAAATAAAAAAATAATCTACTAGCTGTCTAGAACGGTCAGAGTGGTAGTATGGGTGTGGAGGGCGTGGTGGATGGACGTAGTTTTTTTTTTTTTTTTTTCTTTTTTTTTTCTTTTTTTTTTTCCTTTTTTTTTTATAAAAAGAAAATGTGGAGTCTGGGCACCCTGTTTCATTAATAAGGGATAGGACAAAAGAAACATAGAGTAGCCGCAAAGAAATACATCATATTCCCCCAACAAACCCTGGGGTGGTGGGTATCTATGATCAGAGTAGGCCGTGCTGGCTATCAATCGATCGTCGGACTGATCTCGATCTCCTCATCTTCAAACTCCTCAACCTGGAATACGCTCGCAATCCTCTTCCTGGGACCTGCTGCGGCCACAGTAGCCCAAAATTGAATAAAATGCATAATGTGAGTCGAATTATCAAAAATACTATTGCAAGTTCTACGAAAGTAAAGATTATTCCTGTCTAGCCAAAGAACCCTGGTCGTTGCGACGATAGCGATGTACCACGCTTCTCTCATAGAACCCCTCTCCGACGCGAACTTTGGACCTACCCACAGGTCCTCGTATATACTAGGATGGACATAATTGGCAGAGAAGAATGAACAATATTTAACTCATTGTAAGATTGGAGAACAAGAAGAGTGATAATTTCAGTTGTGACTTCTCCTGCAACATAAGCGGATGGAGGAGATCGAATATTGAGTTCATATAGCGATTTGGGAGGTCTGTAGGGGGTTGCGGAGAATGGGTGTGTGAAACTATTTTTTAAAAAAGAAAAGATGATCAGATGGGAGAGATCAAATATTGAGTTCATATAGCGATTTGAGAGGTTTGTAGGGGGTTGTTGAGAATGGGTGTGTGAAAGTATATTTTTTAAAAGGAAAAGAAAAAAAGAAAGAAGAGAAAATTAAAAAATAAAGAAGAGAAAAAAAAAGAATAAATAACGCTAGGTCCTGCAACATGAGCGGATGGGGGAGATCGAATATTGAGTTCATATAGTGATTTGGGAGGTCTGTAGGGAGTTGTTAAGAATGGGTGTGTGAAAGTATTTTTTAAAGAAGGAAAATAAAAAAAAATAAAAAATAAAGAAGAGAAAATAAAAAATAAAGAAGAAAAAATAAAAAATAAAGAAGAGAAAAATAATATTTTAAAAAAATAACGCTAGGTCCTACAACATGAGTGGATGGGGGAGATCGAATATTGAGTTCATATAGCGATTTGGGAGGTCTGTAGGGGGTTGAGGAGAATAGGTGTGTGAAAGTACTTTTTTTTAAAAAGGAAAAGACGATCGGATGGGAGAGATTGAATATTGAGTTCATATAGCGATTTGAGAGGTTTGTAGGGGGTTGTTGAGAACGGGTGTGTGAAAGTATTTTTTTAGAAAGGGGAAAAAATGAAAAAGAAAAAAAAAAGAATAAAATAACGCTAGAAGAATGGGTGTGTAAAAGTATTTTTTAAAGAAGGAAAATAAAAAATAAAGAAGAGAAAATAAAAAATAAAGAAGAGAAAAATAATAATAATAAAAAAAATAACGCTAGGTCCTACAACATGAGTGGATGGGGGAGATCGAATATTGAGTTCATATAGCGATTTGGGAGGTCTGTAGGGGGTTGAGGAGAATAGGTGTGTGAAAGTACTTTTTTTTAAAAAGGAAAAGACGATCGGATGGGAGAGATTGAATATTGAGTTCATATAGCGATTTGAGAGGTTTGTAGGGGGTTGTTGAGAACGGGTGTGTGAAAGTATTTTTTTAGAAAGGGGAAAAAATGAAAAAGAAAAAAAAAAGAATAAAATAACGCTAGAAGAATGGGTGTGTAAAAGTATTTTTTAAAGAAGGAAAATAAAAAATAAAGAAGAGAAAATAAAAAATAAAGAAGAGAAAAAAAAAAAAAAAAAATAACGCTAGGTCCTACAACATGAGTGGATGGGGGAGATCGAATATTGAGTTCATATAGCGATTTGGGAGATCTGTAGGGGGTTGTGGATAATAGGTGTGTGAAAGTACTTTTTTAAAAAGGAAAAGACGATCGGATGGGAGAGATTGAATATTGAGTTCATATAGCGATTTGAGAGGTTTGTAGGGGGTTGTTGAGAACGGGTGTGTGAAAGTATTCTTTTAGAAAGGGGAAAAAATGAAAAAGAGAAAAAAAAAAAATAAATAAAATAACGCTAGAAGAATGGGTGTGTAAAAGTATTTTTTAAAGAAGGAAAATAAAAAATAAAGAAGAGAAAATAAAAAATAAAGAAGAGAAAAATAATATTAAAAAAAATAACGCTAGGTCCTGCAACATGAGTGGATGGGGGAGATCGAATATTGAGTTCATATAGTGATTTGGGAGGTCTGTAGGGGGTTGTGGAGAATAGGTGTGTGAAAGTACTTTTTTAAAAAGGAAAAGATGATCGGATGGGAGAGATTGAATATTGAGTTCATATAGCGATTTGAGAGGTTTGTAGGGGGTTTTTGAGAACGGGTGTGTGAAAGTATTCTTTAAAAAAGGGAAAAATGAAAAAAAGACAAAAAAAAAGAATAAAATAACGTGAAAGTATTTTTTTGGGAGGTCTGTAGGGGGTTGTGGAGAATAGGTGTGTGAAAGTACTTTTTTAAAAAGGAAAAGACGATCGAATGGGAGAGATTGAATATTGAGTTCATATAGCGATTTGAGAGGTTTGTAAGGGGTTTTTGAGAACGGGTGTGTGAAAATATTCTTTTAAAAAGTGGGAAAAATGAAAAAAAGACCAAAAAAATAAAAAGAATAAAATAACGTGAAAGTATTCTTTTAAAAAGGGGGGAAATGAAAAGGAAAAAAAAAGAATATAAAATAACGCTAGAAGAAGGGCTTGAACCTTCGACCTTGTGGTTAACAGCCACACGCTCTAACCAACTGAGCTACTCCAGCTTTTGATTATTGTTTATATATTATAATATTTGAAAATTCCTAGATAATGAAATATGAATATTTGATTGCCCATTTTATTTTATGTTTTTCTCCCTCCCCCAGTCTCATTCTCTCAATATTGTCAGCTTCCCCCATGATACTATAATTGAACTTACAACTCACTGTGTAAGTTCTGTTCAAAATTTTACAGATTCAGACTTTTTGCAAGAAATCACTTTCGCGTTTTAGGTTAGACTGGATTAGATCATGGGTTCGAATTCGAGTTTCATGAACTCAAATTTTAGACCCATGATGATGGATAGCATCGTGAAGAACTTGGACTAAAGAGATACACTCCACAGTGTAAATTTGCGCAAAGCTGTTAAAAAAACCTTTTAAAAAAAGGAAATTCAATTCAAGAAGACATTGACATTATTGCAACCTGTAAACTAAACTGGTGCACTTGTGACTTGTTAGAGTATCCACAGTCATTTGCTAGTTTGTCATTTTTGCCATTTTTTTTTTACTGTAGCGCATACAGTCACGAGTTATTTTGCCATTTTTTGACAATTCACCTGCAGTAGAAAGGAAAAAGTAGAATTCGAAATAGCAAAATGTATATTATAGCAGACGAAACATCTAGATTATTTAATTATATTTTTAATTGATCGGACGAAACATCATAAGTAAAAAAAAAATTAAAAACCAAATAAAATAACCGGTTAAATGAATTTAAGGATGGGAATGAACACGATGTTTCGAAACATCATTAATTTTGTAATTAATTCCCAGGTGGGAATGAACATCATGTTTCGTCCCAATCCAATTTATTTTTTTAAAAATTAATTTTGTAAATTTTTTAATTGTTTTTGCAGTTTTCAAATTGATTTTGCAAATTTTAAAGTTGTTTTTGCAAATATTTTTTACAAACTATTTTTTAAAATTGTTTTTTCTTTTTTTTTTTTGCAAAAAAACCCGGATGTCCGGTTATTTTGGAATTTTTTTTTCTCTTTGCATCCCGTATTTTTTATTAATATTTTCTAAGTTTCGGTCTGTATAAATTATTTTTTAATGACAGACGAAATATGATGTTTTGTTTTTAACGAACTTATGCATTATTTTTCTATTCGACGACTACAGCGTTTCGTCGAAATGAATTGTCAAAATATGCATTTTGCCATTTTTTACATTGAACGAACTGTGGATGCTCTTATAAATATTTAGTTCAGAGCATCTCCAACCGTAATCGCTATTCTTCCATTTTGCCAAAATAGCGAGCGAAATCCCCAAAAATCTTCTCCAACGGAATCGCCAAATAGATCGCTATCCTGGCGATCTCAATTTCCCTCTCCATCCGCTCGCCAAATCTGGCGAGCGGGATCCGCTCGCCATCCGAAGATCAAGATGGCCCTAAACGGTATGATTTCTTTCCCGCTTATTTAAATCGACACCGGTTTTCTTCAATTTCTTCAATTTCTCCAATTTGTTCTTGGTAGATTGGTCATTCATTGGGTTTTTCTTCTTGTTCATTGGGTTCTTGTTGATTGGGTTCTTCTTCTTCTTCATCAGGTAAAAAAATTTATTTTGAATTTTTTTTGTTTTTGTTATGTGGATTGCTGCTTTGAAATAATGTGGATTGTTTTTGTTCTTCTTCTTCTTCTTCTTCTTCATACATATTTAAAATTTTATCTAAATTAGTGAACAAAAATTATCAAAAAAAGAACATTAATGTAAATTATTAAAACAGTATGGTACAAAATTTAAATATTGATCTTTGGTCAGCCTTTAATTGTATTGCATATGATCTGCAGATCTCACAATCCATGGGATAAAATAGTTAAAATTGATGGGAAAATTTTATATGTAACTAATTAATTCCTCATTCACGATAGTGGAAAAAATAAATATCAAGCACTATGAACTGAATGCAGATGTTTACTATATTATATGCAGGGCCGGTCCTGAGGTATTTTAGGTCCTGGGCGAAAAATAAAATTGAAGCTCTTTATGGACATGCAAGTATTTTATCTATATTAATAAAATATAATATAACGGTGGAGAACACAAAAACAATATCCAAAAAAATAAAGATTACCTTTGTTTTACTTTACAACATCAACAAGAAAAAAAAACTGAAGGAACACATGATCATGAAAATGAACTAGGAAATTATCCATGATTACTCTAAGCAGACAATTTTTTTGCTACTACCTAACAGGAAAAACTTTTATTCATGTAGTTCTTTTTTAGTACATAATACAGTACAAGTAAATTAATAGACTTGGAATGGAAAAAAAAAAAAAAACTTAACCAAAACATGAATAGAAACTGATACTTAGAACATGACTTCAAATTGTGTCATGTCATTTGAGATGGGTCCTTGTCAAAATTTGATTTTGCTGGTCAAGTTTGAGGCTTTGTTGTTTGTTGGTGATCTTAGGTTACTGATAAGATATATTTGTTGGAAAGATCTAATCTTGGTTTCACTTATGGTAGTTATCTAAAGTTTTTGTTATGTCATATACTTCAAAAAAAAATAGCTATGAAATGTTTTGAGTAGAAAGATATTTTCTTGCAAATTGGTTATTTATTTGCCCATCTACTATTTTGGTAATAAGTGTTGACATAGACACACTTACAATGTAGGCACTATATACACTATTTGCCACATTTACCAATTTGGGTTTTTTGGAATAATGTGAGTGAAGAAGGTTGGAGATTTTATAGTTAGTTTGTGTGGATTGCAGGGTGTATTTGGATGTTGCTGGGGATTTGGCAGTTTATGTGGATGGGAAACCATTTCTATTGCACAAGGTATGCACTTACACTGATTTTATCTAATTTTGTTTCATAGTTTTAGTGCTCTTTAATCTTTATCATGTTCTTACTAGATCTTAAGAAAACTCTGGCTTACGCACACTAATGCTTACATGGTAACCCATTATGTTTAATTAGAAGCTTATGGATATTTGACAGAGTAACTAAGATTTGGAGTTGCAGCCTTGCAGGCACTATAAACATTTAGAATCATGTTAATGTATCAGTGATTTGGAGTTACCAGTGAAGAACAAACTGATAAACAATTATCCAGTGATATTGAAACTTAGAAATTTAAACTGATAAACAAAGGCTGCAACTGATAAAAAAAATCAAAGTGTGCAACTGAGATATTGAAACTTAAAAATTACCACTTACCAGTTCTTAAGATCCAATGAAGTCTGTCAGTCTGTGAAGATGAACATGAACTCAGTGACTGAGTGACTCACAGCAGGATGATATAAAAAAAATGAAGAAGGGGAAGCGACGCCAAGGAGAGAGAGAGAGACTACTGTGTTACTGTTTGCAAATTGGAACTTGAAATGTATTAATTAAAAGAGGGGACCTTTACAATTTCTAGTTCAAATATTAATTACAAACCTATTAATCTCAATCTTCAATTACTCAACTAACTGAGTGACTGGGAGCTTAATTCATTTTTTTCTTTTTTTTCCTTTTCAATTTTTTCCCCAAAATTTCCCCCACGTGTAAAATACTAGTCCATGTACTTAAAAAAATTGGGCCGCTCCCCTGAATTGGGCCCTGGGCGGTCACCCAGCCCGCCTTAGGCCAAGGCCGGCCCTGATTATATGTAGTCTATATGTAATTATCTAATAGGGTAAAGAAAACTTCAAATTTTCTGGAGTTTTCAGTAAGCATACAAATTAAGCATCCTAAAGATGTAACATGAGTTCATGAAGCCTTCAAGTAGAAGTTGAGGAAATGACTGCCTGAAAATTACAATCTTAACAATATTATAAACAACTTTCAAACACGAAATCTACATAATGATTACTCAAAATGAGAGTCATACAGACACAGATAACATATATAAACATGACATGGGTTATGATCTAGTACGTGACACATTTGATAAGAGAAGAAGAGAAAAGAAGAGAAGCTGGTCCTATTTAAAAACTTTGGGTGAAATTCAAAACACATGTCATTTAGTTGGTGCATACTTTAGTTTCAAGTGTATGATTTTCTTGAAGTTAAAGAGTTTTAGCTAGTGACTTTCCTTCCTGAATCCGTTCTGTAGATCCTAGTTTTTCAGTTGAATCTCCAAATGAGAGAGGCTGCCAATCTATTTGGTTACCTGTATACAAGGGAACTCCATATAATCCTATATAAAACACACATCTTAAGTTATTATAATCCATTAGCCTATACTACTAATATACTTAAGAATATTATTCTATTACACTCTTACTTTCATTCTTCTTTTTGTGTTCTATTGATCATTTTTGAATAACTTACACTCTTTTGTTAGTGTGGCCTCATTTGTAGTTGTTGCACTCGAGAATGAATGCAATTGGCTAACTGATTGGCATGAATCTTAAGTCTTCTTTCCCCATATAATCTAACCTGAATTTTCAGGCAAGTATAAGTTAGGTAAGCCAGAAACCAAGTTCACTAGTGCATTGTCTTTGTTTCAAACTGTCGGTCAATACTTGAAACCATAATAAGAAGATAGTTTATTCAACTTTTAGAATGGAAACTTCATCCATGACCAAATTCCTCTACTGAAACTGTTTTCTCATGTCTGACATCTTCCTCAACTAGAAGAAAATCCATGCTTACAGTCGAAGGGAAGTAGCACCCCGCAAATGAGAATCCTTCTAATTGTCATTTAGTTAGTGCATACTTTGTCAGTATTCATATAAGTTAGTTCCCTGTATAACTCATCAGTGAGTTGTTCTAATTCTTTTAAATTTATTTATAATCAGGGCAAATGTCTACGTATCTAAACTTTTATTTGAACAAATAGTGTATATAATCACACTATTGAATAACATGATAGTACTGTAGATCACTGGACAAATCAGATACCCTGCAGATATATAGAACATTACTCTGCAGATATACATTCTATGATATATAGATTGTTATTCTGCAGATATACAGATATTAATATCTTCTATGATGAATAGATTGTTATAATATCCAAGTTCTTTTAGGATATGCTTGATTCATATCATTTCACAAATCAGATACTACACATACCTCTCCAGATAGTCCTGTAGATAACTGGTATGAATCAAGTCTGAAATGGTATTAATATCCATGATATGAATACTATTGTCCAGTGATCAGATTGTGAGAGCCATTGTGATCTACAGGACAATCTGATTTGTCCAGTGATCTACAGGACTATCACTGGACAAATCAGATTGTCCTGTATCAAAATGTTTAGTATCAGAATGTAATTTCTTTCTCATATATTATGAAAAATGAAATTATGAACAAAAGTTGAAGTCTGAAATTTCTTTTTTCACCTGGCAACTGAGGTGCATTTCTCATGTTATTGTCTATCTTCTCCTTGGTATGATGATTCAATATCTGACTTTCTGATAATATTTGTAACTATTTATGAGTAACTGAGTTCACCTGGCAACTGAGTTCATAGTATTTTAAAAAAATAATATTGTAACTATTTATGAGTAAATAAAAATTAAAACATTTATAGCTAGCCAAAATAGATAGCATGGTTGGAGTGTGAGCTTTTTCGCTAGCCAAATTATCCACATATTATCTATTTTAGCTATTCTAGCTAGCCAAAATAGCTAGCATGGTTGGAGTTGGTCTCACAAGTTGTAGATTTTGAAGGAAGAGCCGGAATTAGATGATGAGCGGTAAATGTGGTAGAATTAGCAAGTAAACTGCACTGTTATGTATGCCCACTGTTACATGAAACACAAACAACGTCTGCTTCGCATTTTATTTTATTTTATTTATTTATTAAATAATAGTGAAAATCTCGGTCTGACAAAATATAGAAAATCATGTTACAGAAACATATATAATTCCAACTATTAGCTTCATATGAAGTTGGACAGCAGCAGGAAAAGCAAACAAATAGAACAGAGCTTACACCATAAGAAAACTCGCACCTTCAAAAGATAACTTCTATTCTAAACATCTCGATATACATAAAGCATCCACCATACAATTTGTTTGTAACAAATAACATGGTAACTGTTCAAAAATAAAAATAATAATAATAATAATAATAAACGGAACAGGAAATTCAGATTTATCTTCGACACTTAAATGTATCACTTTCCCTCCATTTCCTCTACATGGTGGTATAAGGAACGAGTAGTTTCTTTTGGCTTTCTCTATATGAAGAAGATGGCTTGGCCCTGAACTTTCTATGGATTTGTAGGGAAGACAGTCTGGATAAAACCCAAAAAGCGCTTTGAATAGAACTCGGGGTCCACAGCTGAGATAGAGAGAGAGTCGAACTGGAGAGATTTGTAGGCATGCTCAATCTTCTTAGTCATGTTGTAATCCTGTAGTATATCAATAATTCCGAGGTACAGAACAACGTCGTACACCTCGTGGAACACCTGGGTTTCGTCCTTGGATGGAATGAGTTCTGCTCTTGCAGGCATGTTAACCCCAAGTTGTATCTGAACTCTGTTCAGGTAACACACTTGATTGAGTATATCATATTTCCAAAATAAAGAAGAGGAATTTAATTCTAGTTAAACGATAAGCGATGAAGCTTTTATCTTCGTCTAGAAGACTACATATAATTACAAGAATAATCACAAATATTGGTGAATGAAAGATATAACCATGGTTTTGCGTGCCTGTGGGTAGGGGAAGCAATATTCAAACGGATAATGCTACACCCACTACCAATTTCACTACTTTTCTCTTCACTACCTTAGGTGGAGTGAACTCTCCAATAGAAGTTTGCCACCAAATTGGTAGTGAGTGTGGCATTACCCTATTCAAACCCAATAAAATCCTATCCGAATTCAACCCGAATTTTTGGGCATAAATCCCCAAAATAGATCTTTAAGGATCCAAACCGACAAATCAAAAAGAAAATCCTGAAGTGATATATCCTTCTGGATCCTATATACTTGGTCACACAAACACAAAGAATTCTGACTGACTCAATAGCGAGAAAATATAGATGAATATAGTTCTTATGATATAACACCCATTTTAAATTATTTTATTTCATTAAACAGAAAAAGCAAACAAAATTCTCCCTTGATTATCAAAATGAATTATATATTTCTTGCAATATAAATTTAAATTATATACACTATTCCATGTTATTCGAATATTGTTGAATAATTATTAGTAACCTCTTTGAATCTGAAGTGTATTCAATTTTTCTTCAATGGTAATAAAAGCTAATGTGTTACTATTAAAGTAGTTTGTTTAGTCCCACATCGGAATTAGATTTATATTATTCTTTGTACTCTCCTATATATAGGAGACTATATTCTACTCCCACATCGGAATTAGTTTTATTACTCTTTGTACTCTCCTCTATATAGGAAACAGTATATTCAGTTACGATAATCCAATAAAATATTGTTTTCTATCTCTATACCATACTTCAACAGTTACTAAATAATAATACAAAGTAAAAAAAAACTAGATAATCGAAAACCTCATACCTAATCCAACAACTTAGTGGGTTGGATCCCTAAGTTGAATATTCTTTTCTTAGTGGGTTTGGATCACTAGGCAGATCATACGAAGCCTTTGTATGTACGTGTTTGGATATTTTTGGTTTGAATCCATTGCCAACCCTAGGTGGCATACAATATTCAGAGAAGTAGCTCCCCAAAACATATATAGTTCAAAAGATTTGAGCATTTGCTAAAACTTGACAAGTTCATTCAAAATAAAGACAGCAGAATATATATCTCAAATTTAAATGCCCATCATTATATGCTGCAGCCACAAGGAGGATGGTAAGTTTGACATTTGTTTTCCTTGTATGCCAGAATTAGAAGCAAAAGACTTCTATCATGATAGTGATTACAGCAAAGACAACTCACCTTGCTGTACCAGGAAGTAAAAGATCCACCTCTTCATCACCAGCAGCAGATGCTCTCAAACGGCTACCTCGTACATGTGGCCCCACAACAACACTGTTCTCGTTGCTTCCACGTGGAATCAGAACGAGACCTTGTGGGTAATTAGAAATCTCATCCTCTTGAGCATCTGCAACAGCGGTAAAACCAATAAGTTACTTAACATGCCCAGCAGAATCAAACAAAAACTTCCAAGTCTTCTGAAAATCTTAAAACAAGTTATGTCAGATGGTCAGATCAGGCTCTGGCATATATATTTAGACCATTCCAAGGGCATAGGGATACATTGTCTGGATATTCAGATTTTGATAAAATCAGTCCCCTATCAGCGTGAATATGTAATCATAGTGCTTTATCTTTTTCCATACCACATACATCATAAGAAGAAGAAGTGTTAGGATTGTGATCTCAAATACACTTAGGCACGGAGTACTTGAAGTTGGAGAAGAAGAGGAGATGAAGACAGCAAGAGAAGACAACAGCAAATAGAAGAAGTGCGGCTGAAGAGTTACGGTCAACCAACCGGGTGTGCGGTCGATCGACCCAAGTTGCTGAGAGTTCTTCGAGTGTACAAGGTTCAACAGAGAAGGGGATGGTTGACCGTGCAGTCGACCAGTCATGTCTCGGGTGTGGACTCGACACATTGCGGTCGACCGACATCGGCGTTGTATGTTATTTGGGCTGACGAATTTAAGGTCCAATAAGTTGGATATGTGTTTATCTTTTAAGATTTGCTTGGGGGCTATATATATGGTTGTAGACTGTAGGGTTGGTATCCAATAATTGATGAGAGATTTGGTGAGCCGTTATCATTGTTCAACTACACAAGGAGATTGTACCGAATGTTTCAAATCTGAGGAAGAGAGATTGAGAGTTGTAATCCCTTTTGTAATCTTTGTATTTCTTGGAGAATAAGAAGTAATGGTGATCTCTGCATATTAATTGTGTTCTTGTAAGATCTTGCATATCGTGGTGACTTGTTCTTGGTTCATCTAGATCTTGGTAGTTTCTATTACTTGTGATGTGTGAGTTCTGCTATTAGCACTACGAGTTGTGGTAGTTTCTGCAACAAAGAGCTGATTAAGATTAGCACTTCGTCATTGGCCAGGTTTTCAAATTCTCAGGAACTTGGATCATCATACAGCTGTACCTTTTTAGTCCGTCCTTGCTCAAATGAAAATTTTTAGTATAAATTCAATCTTGCATAGAATTATTAGAAACATCCAGATAAGTTGGCTTCTATTACAGTAAGCAAATTGGGATCATACACAGACAAACCCTTTTATTCTTTCCTTGTTAACATGAAAAGTTATTAGTATAAATTCAACTTCACATAAGAGTTACTAGAAAATTGCAGATAAGCTGGCTTCTATTACGGTCAGCAAACTGTGATTGTCAGCCTATCAAAACTAGTAGTATAAGTAAGTTGTGAATAGTAAAGGTTTAATCACAATAAGCAATTTGACCTTGTGACAATACACGATGATAAAATGGGTGATTCTTTCCCTTAATTCTAAACACTCCTATGCATGAGAATACAGTATAGTTTGTTACCTAATTCTGAACCCTTCTGTTGTAAACAAACTACATGAACTAGCAGAAGGAAAATCATTGAATTTTATATTTTTGTCACTTCGAAAAAATCAGCCCCTTGGTAATTAACACTACAGTTTTCCCTGCTGCTAAACATTTGTTGCTGAACAATATGCTCTATGCAAACTCATTGATTACTCAAGTTGCATACATTTTGACTTTCTGCATACTAAGCATCCTTTTACTTGGTTCATTTTTTGTGAAGGATATGTCAATCCTGATATAGTGCTAAAGGCTCTGACCATATACCTAACCAGTAGAAAAAGTATGAGGCTGCATTTAATTTGAAGGTACTACAATCAACTAATTATGTGAACTCTAGTTGCAGGTAACAAATTGGCTCCAGTTCAATAGAACTATGACCAATTGCCAAATCTACACAAAAGGATGCAACAGTTCGTTAGAAGTACTACCCACCTTCTTCTGAAAGGATTGTCAGTCCATCTAATGTCAAACTTCGTCGCATAGATACAGCACTTTGCAGATGTTGGGGAGCTCGATAATGCACACCTAACAAAAGACTGTAGTCCATTATACGTTGTGATTCCAAGAATTTGCTGTCGATCTCAATCTGCCTGCAGGAGAAAGAGAAATAATCACGACTAAAAGTTGTACGCCACAGGCAGGAAAACATCAAATCATTAATTAACTAAAACTTCCTCGGAAGAAAAACATGTAATTCTGATTGTACATTTATAAGGTAGGATACTGGGATCAACAAAATTCCCCACATAGACCTATGTATGTCTGAAATTCAAAGAAGAGGAAAGCATGACACTTTAACATCCTGATGATACACTGATTGTGTCCTTAGGGTGTTGTCTGTAACAAATATTAGCACTTAAACCTATGTATGGCTGATATTCTAAGTAGAGGAAAGTATTAAACTTTACTCTCTTTCAGATGCATCTCCACTCCCACTCTACCCCAATGGTCAACGTTCTATACTAAATAATACAATGTAAACAAAATCATCGGGATGTCCAGAAAAAGAATTTAAAGATGACAAACCAAAATAACATATACCAGGTTCATTCAAAGAATAAACATTATTTAAAAGTTGCCAAATCAAATAGAAACATAAACAATCATGAACAGACCAGAAAAAAAATTGCTGTCACAAATATCAACTTACTTCAATAGAGCAACTCTCCAAGATGGTTCCAAATAAAAGCAATAGTTCAAATCCAAATCTTTAAAGGTTGTGTTCTCATCAATTTCAACATTTTCTGAAGAACGGCCTAATGAAGATCCTTTTAAATCAAATCTTCTATGGATCCTTAGTTCTGTGCAAAACATGTTTCCCATTACAACAAACCGGAACTGCAATTAGAAAAGAATAAATAAGGCGGTTTTCACTTGAAAAGACAGCATAGATACTCTTAACAAGTGGGGGGGAAATAAATGGGATCGAAATTCAGAAAAATATAATGAATTGTGTCTGTACTGGATATAAAGACATGAAGAACAATTTACCTTTTGACCACTTGAGGGTATCACTCTATGCAGACCAAAAAATTTAGTTATAAGCGTATTCTCATATGTACGCACATGATGGTGATAATTGGGAAGCATCCGTAACAGAACCTACACATATAGACAGCGTTATTCTCTGCTTGTTTTCTGATTAGAAGAAATTGAGCCATATTTTTACAAAGGAAAAAATACTCCACAGTAGACATGTGTATGCTTAAGTGCCAAAAGTTGACTGAAAGAACAGCAGCAATTATGATACCATGTATAACTTCCTGAACCATATTTGAACAAAATGGACTACTAACATAACATTTCAAGACGATTACATTCAGTAAGTACTTCAGAAAACATATGATAGTCACATCCAACAGTTCTGAAAAAACAATTGATAATTATATTTAACAATTTATAAGGGGAGGGATTGACGATAATATGAATGTGACAGCAAGCATAGAAGCCTAACAAGGAAACCATGGATTGCAGAATCAAAGAAGTGACAAATTAAGATCATATGCCAAAACCAAGCAATTTCTGTGATAGAATATTCTCATAAAACATTATGCAATTTTCTATCATATCATGAAATACTCATCGGTCCGTATGTAGGTTACAGTATCCTTCCGGCTTGTTTGTATTGGAGAATCAGCGGAATCCTTGCTGGTTCATTTGCTAGTGTCATTATGAACATCAATTGCAATCTAAATTGTGACTGAAATATTCTCAGATGAAAGTTAAAAAGTAATAAACGTCACTATTTCTTTGTTAAGGTGGCACCCCATTCATCATTAGCCCAGCTATAGCATATATCGAGAAAATTAGATAAACAAAGCACCTGCACTTCAGATTTACGGAGGGTCTTGATCATGAAGCGATCATCTTGGGAAAGGAAGAATACACTACCACTCTTCCCTGGGGAAGAAAGCTCTCTTAAAGCAGCATTTCCACAAATGGACATCATATAATCTGCAGCATCAATTTTGAATAATTCTCGCAAATTCCTGCATTTGGCATGAGGAATTAGAAACTTAAATAGAATTATCATTTGAATGCAAATACAATAAAAAGACATGTCCAAAAGTGATATAGTGCATGACATATCATTCGTTAAACAATAACTTGGTATGTACGGCATTTGGCAGTGGCTTTATGTTTCTGCCTTATATCAGAGTGCAATTAATACAGCCTATAGCAAACCAACCAAAGCTACCACGGATTAGTTTTGATGAAACCACCATATAAAAGTTTACATGAGTTGGATGAGTAATGTTTATAACAAATCTTAAATAAATCTGATACAATTTCACATAGTCAAACAAAATTGGTGGGATATCTAAGTTTATCCATTTAAGCAACTGAATCTTTTATGATGATCCACAGTTTTTAGAATAAATTATGTGCATAAATATACATTTTTATGTGTTTCTCTATATAGGAACTTCTAATATTTAATAGGGTTTAATTCTTCAATTCCCTTCATGTTTCACAAAAATTACTTTTAAGCAGAACATTGTTTTTTAGACCTTAACCCCCCCCCCCCCCCCCCCCCAAGGAAAAAAAAACCCAATCATCAGCTCTGTTATTTTTTCTTGTGGACTCCCTATTCTCCCCCTTGGGCTATACAAACAGATCAAAAGTAAGAAAGAAATGACTGGGGGCAAACCGATTCTGGCGAAAGTTAGCCCTAATGAGAAAGCCCTAACACAAACGTTTTATCAACAAGATTTAAGTAACAAAAGAGTTGGTTTGGTAATCAATGACAGTACTTTCCGACATTATTATGAATTAAACAAATCATATCACAACATAGTCACAGCAATAGCATAAACATAAATGCCACTCATGGATATGTCCAAGTTGGCTGCCAAGTGCCAACTTAACATCAATTTTCAATAACAAATCTAGTTCATGCATATCAATAACAATTATGGTTTCCAAGTATATACATAGTTAATTTTTATACCCCACAATTATGAAGGCATTTCCCCATCAAAATAGTTTTGCCATTAGCTGATCGTCGTGTGGGTCTTTTAAAGTAATTAAGTTACTACTAACCTGAAAACCATAGGACAATAGTCTTTCCACTTAAAATCATCTGAACGGTGGGGAGGTGTCAACTGAGAGCCGGCTTTAGGAAAATGCATCCAAAAGCTTGCTCGAGGACCAAAATCTGATGCACGAACTTCACGCCGTTGAATTGGAGTTATTTTCCCAACTGTATACCTGCATCAGCATAATAATTGTTCAGCATCAATTATCCAAAGCAAAGTTTGCACCATGTTGTAAATTGTGTCTCCACAGGTAAAATAAGCCTATGTAACTAAATTAAATAGTGGACAAATTTTTAAATGTAGCACATTTTAAAAACATAAGATAGGATAACCACTTGAATCTAAAAGGTATTCATCTGAACGTAAGTGTTTAACCAAACTTCAAATGAATGATCTTGCAGAGCTTAGAATACTGGCAATGGAATCATATGATACTATGTGGTGGAGGTGCTACACAGTTTCATGCTACCTATAATTTATAATTGGAAGTGTTTGTGAAATGAAGCAATGTCATATTGTTGGTGGGCCGGGAATGAATATTGAGCAAAATCAAGCAAGTGGACAGACTAATTTTCAACATGCAAATCAATTTTCAGCAATATAACAATAGTTGATTAGCTGTTACATAGCTCGAGTGGAAATCAAGATAAATAGGGAACAACAGATCTCTTAAATGAAATCTCAACTTATGAGGCAAACGTGAAACACATTCCCAAAACTAACTATGAAGGCTATCTCTATACACTTGGCGGCTTTGACAGCTAACATGGATCGAAGAGTAAGATTAGAGTTCTAGATTGAGGTAAATCCTGAAGCTGCAAAATAAACTAAAGCTTTTTCACGTGTACATTTTTGTGTTCCAAAAGGATACTAATACTCGTGGAAAAACTTGTACATCTTTTTGCCTCCAGGATAATTTTACTACTAGGAATTAGCTATCATGGATATGTGGAAATTCGACAAAAAGATATCAGCAATTCACAATTTGGACCATCGTTGAGGTCCTGTTAAAAGTATACATGATTAAAGGTGAGTGTTGTAGACTTGTAGTCCTTTGGATACATCAACCATATGGCATCTTAAAAATTCTTCGCATCAGCACATTTCATGATTGCAATTTAAACTCTATGATCACAATGTATTTTTTGCATTTTATTTTATTTTATATATATGTATAAGTAAAATAATCATAGGAAACAGGGATACGAATTTTCTGCTATGAATGCAGCTCCAATTAACAATCTGCAATTGTCAATCCTTTCCTGAATATTTGGGTTTTCCCAAAATGTAATGTTACATATGGATTTATTAGTGATGAAACATATATCCCTTGGAGGAAAAGAAACTTAACTCTGCATCAGTAATGACTAACGAGTTTAATAAGAAAGCCTAAATGCATATCGTCCAAATTATCTAAAAAATTAGGCCAGAGATCAATAGTTCTAATTCCATGCCGAATGAAGTTTTCCTTCAGTCTTTGCAAATGTAACTCCAACAAGGCAATTACCTACAACCAGCTTAATTTACAGACATGCCAATGCTATAAGATTACTTCAGACAGAACCCAAATGCTAATCAGTGTTCACAATATACAATGGAATATAATATGCTCTCCTCATCCAAAATTACGTGACAATTAAACAACAGCACCAATTAAGTATTGTCAAGAAAGTTATAACCCCATTTACAGTCAGTCAATTTTGCATGATGAGATCCGAGAAATTGCACCAAAGGACATGTACTAATCAAGAATCAGTTAAAATTTAAAATATAGAATACGTAGTTATAATTTCTTAAGGAAAATCAGATGAAAAATCTCACCTGATTCCAAGCTGCAAACTTAGCATTAGATCATAACTTCTGTGACCCTTAATAATGGTTTCCCCAGGTTTTTTAATGTCCTTCACCAGTTTCTTATGGCGCCTTTTTGTTCTTCTAGACGATGAAGAAAAGTTATTGTTGACTACAAGTTCACTGATAAGAACGCCCTGCATATATTCCCGTTCTAAAATAGGCACATTTGGATCAGATGCCTTTTCTTCTCTAAAAGAATCTCCACCAGACATTGATACATCATGCCCAATAACTTTTTCAATTGCCACTTCAAGACTCCAACGTCTCTCCAAAGAAACATTTTTCCGAGATTGTTCGTAGTTTACAAGGTTGAGTTTAGGGAAATTACCGGAAGAGCCACTACTCTGTCCCTGATTTTCAATAATCTTCATATTTCCCATATCAACAGAAGAAGAATGAAGGATGCGTGATCCATGGTTTTGTCTTTTTAAATCAGGTAAGATGCCTCTCTTTCTCAATGCATTGATATAAAGTTCCTGTACAGCTGGAACCTTGCTTCCTTTAGGGTAAAAGGCTCCTTTTCCATCCTTTAATCCCCTAGTCCAAGTTCCAACATAGCAGCCACCATCAGTCCACGAATAAACCCCAAAACCATGCATCATTCCATTCAACCAGTTTCCTTCAAAGGTGTCTCCATTTTTCCATGTTAGGGTTCCCTTTCCTGACATTTTCCCTCCTTTCATGTTACCAATATAAACGTTTTCATTGGCCCATACATATTTACCTGGGCCTTCTATAGATCCCTGAATCCAGGAACCCTCAAAGAAATCTCCATTAGGGTATGTCTGATAACCTAGCCCGTGTTTACGATTCAATTTCCACCGTCCTTTGTAAGTCAAATTGTCAGCTCCTATGTAAGAGCCAGTACCATGCATATATCCACCAGAAAATTCTCCTTCATAAACAGCCCCTGAAGGAAATGAGATCTTTCCGTTTCCATGTCTCATCCCTCTTCTCCAATCACCCTCATATGTGCAGCCATCTGACCATACATACTTTCCTTGCCCCTCTGGCATGTTTCCCAATAGACTTCCAGAATACCATTCTCCATTTGGGAGTAGAAGCTCCCCATCTCTAAGGCCAACAGTTTCATCTGCTGAACAAAAAGCTTCGATATCATTAGGGAAGCTAGAGGCATGGCATAGTCTAGATCTCTCTGAAGAAGATGCCCCTTCAATATCATTATCAAAGACCACAGGGACTGACATGCATAATGCCCCAAAGGAGTCAGTCCCTTGGGAGAAGTAAGACCTCGACTATCCAGACTGAATAGAATGAAAAAATGATAAAAATAAAATAAGATACTGTTATACTGCTTTTACATCAAATCAACTGAAGAAATAAAGGAAATTTTAACTACACCTACAAAAAATGTAAATGGTTGCTTAACAAATTTCAATAAGTCACAACAATATTCTTATTCTCAAAGCAAACAGCATCCTGAATTAGTGAACCACTATAAACAGTGCAAGTGCTGACTAATGAAAAACGACAAGACCATATGATTTGCAAGCTATTTAATGAGGGAGTAGCTTTTATAACTTGTTTAAATTTTCAAAAATATTGAAATCATCAAAAAAGTTATTTTAAATAGCCTGACCATTTTCAAAATTAAAAAAATCATGTAGTCAGCATTTTACGCTACACACTTCCACTATTTTCAACAATGGTAACATCAAATACTGGCTGTACAACAAAAAAAACTGATGTAAACTGAAACATCTCAATTATGATTAAAATCATTTTTTTCAATTTCATGAAGATATTGAACAGAAATCACACAAAATCATAAAGTTGCAAAATAAACAGGTTTTCTTTTCATACACATCCTTATGACCATACCAGTTAAATGTTTTCCTGGTACAGAAATTCCTTTTTTAGATACGCATAACACTTTTGAGTTTGTAAGAACCATTCAAATCTAACACAGGGCGCTGCAAGTAAAGCAAGCACAATTCCAAGCACGCTAATCTTACAATTGAACAGTAGATAATTTGCAGCATCTTCTCAACAATTTGAGCTTTCTATGACCTACAAAACTGCTCTTACATTTTATTTTATTTTTTTGTAATATAAAAAGATGAGAATCACACACAGTCAGATATGTTACAGTAAACTAACCAATTATAGCATCAAGTACTAACAGGGGTACCCTGCAAAATGGACAGTTCTAAATAATTTAATTAAAATTAAAAAAAATTAAAAAAGTATCAAAATTTTAAAGAGAAGGTAAATTATACAAATTTGTCCACCTTAACATGTACACTTCCGCTAAAAAAACAAAGTATAACAGTTAAGTGGAGCGACATCCCGTCATTTATGTTACCTAACATACATCAAAAGACCTCTTTATTAATTTTAAAGAGGAAAAAAAATTGCCACATGCTTCACAGCCCTCTTCCAGAATTTGAGTTGACTCTGCAAGAGCATGTGTCGGGGGCCTGATGGCAACTACATTCTCCGCGCCCGTATAGGTTTTTTAACTCATATGTGTATGCTAATAAATTTAACTCAAAGAAAAGACAATATTACTTGCCAAAGTGAATAAAAAAAACCATAATGCAAGATTCGCTTGAGTTGCAACTAAAAAGTAGACAGTGATCTGTTTTTTCACTTGTGGTCGCAACTCAAGCGAATCTTGCAACAACTTTTCATCTGCAACCCATTTATAACGAACAACACATGAGCATAATAATTTCGTAAACTGCATATCAAGTAGTTAACTTTAGAATAACTAATCATCTCTTTTTTCCTCTGAAGTCACTCTAGTGTATTAATACACACAAAAAACATAACTACATTTTGCAAAGCTTATTCATTCATAATCGATAATCACAAGCTACAATAAGTGCCGGCCCCAAGGTAAAGGCCGGAGAAGCGGCTGCCTCGGGCCCCAGATTTTTTTAGGGGCCCCAAATTTTGTTTCCCTTATAAATATGTGTATAGGAAAATCTTCCATTGTGCACCACCCCTCTGTGTGCACTCGTGTGCACTCGGCCTTCCCGCCTTCGTATCGACGATCCGAACCGTTCATATTGATCTACACATCTAAATTAGTCTAAATATGTAAAATCAAATCATTTGAAATTCATTTGCCCATGCATCATGTGACTATAAAAAATAATGATTTTCAGCCATACAATTTTGTAACAATTCAATTGATGGGCAAATGAATTTCAAATGATTTGATTTTACATATTTAGACTAATTTAGATGTGTAGATCAATGTGAACGGTTCAGATCGTCGATACGAACGCGGGAAGGCTGAGTGCATACGCCGTGTGCGTGGTATATATATATATGTATGTATTTGACCGTGAAGTTAAATTGCAATATGTTTAGGGGCCCCCGCGTTTAATTTTTTGAGCCTTTATTTTTAAAAAATTAGTTCTTGGGCTAGGGGATCTATTTATTTGGGCTTCTGAATGCTTCATTTGTATGACTTAGTTTATTTATATCAATTTATCTATCCCCAAAATCTCCATTTATTTATCCCCACCGGCCCACCCGAACACCCACACTCGAATACCCAACCCAACACCCAAACCGGAATACTCTTCCTCCATCTCCAACCCGATCCCAATTCCAATCCCATCTCCATTCTATTCATTTTCTCCACAATTCTATTTCTAATCCCCAAACCCTAAATTCTCAATCCCTAATTATATTCCCCCAATTCACTCTCTGCTACCTCCATCTCCGATGACAACCCCGCCCGACAGTCACTCCATCGACTCCGACTCCAACTCCGACTCCCAACTCCAATCTCCAAAGGCTGCAATCTCCATCATCCATTACTTATTTCTCCAATCTCCATACAAACCACCCAACCCAAATATTCCAATCTCCTCCCCTCCCAGCTCCCGACTCCCGTCAACGTCGTCCGACTGAGTGACTAACTCCCAAAGTCCCGATTCCTGAACCCGACTCCCGAACCTGTCGATTCTGCTTGTTGTTGCTGTTGTCTCACTATTTGTTGTAGCCGCTTTCTTGTTGCTGCTTTGTAGTTGTTGGCTTGACCACCGAGAATCGACCAACACCAACCAACTAGTAGATATTTCTTTCCTTCTTTTACTTTAAATGAGTCATAATTGATTATTGTAGACTTGTAAAGTTGTAGTTGTAGTCTTGTAGAGTTGTAAACTTGTAGTATTGTACAATAATACAACTGTAGACGTTAGGATTTCAAATTGATTGATTGATTGTAGATAGTTGCGACTTGCGAGTTTCAAGCTAAGGTTTCGTTGTTTCAAATTAATGTTCTATTTCCTGATTTGTGTGTTTAGGCCTTAATTTGGTAGATTTGGGCTTTGATTGAATAGATTAGTATTGTTGTAAGTTGAAATTTGATAAATTATGGCTTAATTAAAAATTGTTTATTCTTTTAGTTTTATCATGCCTATAAAGTATCTATCTGGAGCATCAAAAGAAAGAAGAAACAAGATGAAGATAAATTTATACAATCTCAAATCGGGGCTTGGATAAGTTTCTTACCTACAAACCTATTGAGAATGATAGTGAGTCTACTTCAAGAAATGCAAGAAGAAGTCATACTTTATTGTAATAATAAAATATTGTATTTTACCTTAACAATATTTTATTGGTACGATAAAGTACGCATTTCTTGAAGTAGACTCTCTCTCTCTCTCTCTCTCTCTCTCTCTATATATATATATATATATATAACACAAAGAAAGCTATCAAGTGGCTCCCCTTCAATCCCCCCAAAATCAAAGGCTCAGATCTACCCTCACAAAACACATTTCCCCCCCCCCAAAGTTTTTCCCCAAAACTCAAATTCAAATCCCCCCACCCAAAACAACTCCTTTATTTATTTAATTATCTCTCTCTCTCTCTTTCTCTCTCTCTCTCTCTTCCTCTCTCCTATTCAAAAAATTAAAAATAATTAAAAATAAAAAAACCTAAAAACTTAAAAACTAAATAAATTTAAAATTTAAAAACTTTAAAATAATTCAAAAATATCAAAAACTTATAAAAAAAATTCTAAAAAAAATTAAAAATTAAAAATATTTTAAAATTGAAAAAAAAATAAATTTTTAAAATTCAAAAAATAAAACTATAAATTTTTTAAAATAAAAAAGGTAAAAAATTTATAAATTTTAAATTTTGAAATTTTGAAATTTTGAAATTTTTGAAATTTTGAAGATCTCAAAACAAATTCAAATTCAAATCCAAATCCAATGTCGAACCTTAATCAAGAGGTCGTCGCCGATATCTGATCCGCTGTTGATTCCGTATCGATGACTCCCCTCCACCAAATCGAGCGTGAATATCAAGCGACTCCGTATCAGCGACTCCCCTCCACCGAATTGAGAGTCTCTATATGCGATGCGACGACTCTAACTTAATCTCATCAACCGAATTCTCATTCTAATTTTTAATTTTACTAGTATTATACACGTGCTGTGCACGTTGGGAAAATTTGGGAGGGAAATGAAAATGGCAAAAAAAGAAATCTACCAGCACGTGCATTGCACGGGTTGGGATATAGACAAATTACACTAAGGCCTTCTCCCATTATAGTAGTAGAGATGTGCAGGGGATTACTTAGTTTTTTGCTGACTCGAATTTTGTGTGTGCATGGGATCTAAGTTCAGAGAGGTATGATTGTTTTATTTTTAGGCTTAAAAATTTTTAATTTAGTAATTTATTTGATGAGTTTTTTATTGGTTTTGATTTAAGGTGTACGCAAGTGAGAGATGGATTATTTGGTGGCCTCAATTTGGGCTTCCAAAACATAGCAGGACAGGTAAGCTGACCAGCAACCTAAAATAACTTAGCAAATATGCAACATTAATTTCTTTACTACAAGAGAAAATAATATCGTGAAGTGTTCCCTTCACTGATTATTAGAAACCATGGATAATTTAACATATAAGAACTTTTAGTGTATGTTTGGATATATAGGATTGGGATGACTGGAGTTTACCAGTGAAGGGTGCAAACTCTCCACTCAAGAAAGACAGCTAAAGTAAATTTGTTATTTATCCTTATTTTATAAGGGTGCAATGGGGAGACAAAGTAGAGATAAAAGAAATGATTAGCTTGGATTAGAGTTTTGAGAACTTCATGTATTTCATTTTGGTTGAAATAATAATAAGAGTTATTTTAATTGCAAACTGAGTCTCGGACAAAAAAATATTTAGATTATTGGTATTGTAGATACCTTCACACCTGCACTTGCGTTACCATTGTATTTAGACATGCTCATAGTGGTTAAGGGATTAGAGTAAGCTCTATAAAACCTATATGATAATGTCCTTGCATAACGATTACAAGCACCTAAAAGTGATGCTGAAGTTAAAAAAAACTCTATGCAGTGTTTCTAACAAACTATATGCATTCTAGCTAAGTTCAAGCTAATGATCAAGAAGGCGATGGTTGAGCTTAAAGGTAGATATACTGATTCCTCATATAATATGTTTGCTACTTCGATTAATTTGTTGGTCCTCCAAAACTACTTTATATAATCAAATCAGGTACACCGTTTCGAAGACGTGTCGTAGGCACGTGTCAAAGGGCAAACCTAGTATATAATATATATATATATATATATATATATATATATATATATATATATATATATATATATATACACACACACACAAAGAGAGAGAGTAATGTTCCGTTGTGCAAGAGGCCTCCGTGTGCACTCGGCCTTCCCACCTTCGTATCGACGATCCGGACCATTCACATTGTTCTATACATCTAAATTAGTCTAAATATGTAAAATCAAATTATTTAAAATTTATTTGTCCATCCATTGAAGTGTTACAAAATTGTATGGCTGAAAATCGTTGTTGTTTATAGTTTCGTGATGGATGGGCAAATGAATTTCAAATAATTTGATTTTACATATTTAGACTAATTTAGATATGTATATCAATGTGAACGGTTCGGATCGTCGATACGAATACGAAAAGGCAAGGAAGGCCAATTACACACGGAGACCTAGTGCACAACGAGATATATATATATATATATATATATATATATATATATATATATATATATATATATAAGAGCATCCACAATGGCAATTGCTATATTTTGGCAAAATGAAAAGAATAGAAATAGAACAGATTGCATCGTCTGCAATGGTAATTTCTCAAAATTTTCTTATTTTTGTGTGGGACGATACAAGATGTATCGTCCCTTAAAAAAAATCGGTAAGACGAAACACCTTGTATCGTCGAACGTCGGTTCATTTTGTTTTTAAGCGGGCCGAGACAAGGTGTCTCGTCCGCAAAGAATTTAAAAAAAATATATATATATATATATATAGAACGGGACATGATGTCCCGTCCACATTGGTTGGCTTCTTTTGGGGGATTAAAGTGGGTTAATGCCATATTTTTTAAGGCCATCATGTCCACATCAAAGTGGATTAAAGTGGGTTAAAGTGGGTTAATGTGGATTATTTTGGGGATTAAAGTGGATTAAAGTGGGTTAATGTCCACATCAAACGGGACATCATGTCCCGTTGGAGGTTAATGCCATATTTTTAAAAAAAATTGGGAAGGACGATACATCTTGTATCGTCCGACCCATTTAAAAAAAAAAAAAAAAAATTACGGGACGAGACAACTTGTCCCGTCCGCTTATAATAAAAAATTATTTTATCTTTGGAACGACACATCATGTTTCGTCCTCCATTTTTCTATATTCGCTTCTCCACTTCTCATATATGAGAAGTCACTGTTCACCTTTTGCTATTTTTTGAGAATATAGCAAACGATTGCAGGGGGGCATTTCTCAAATTTTTCTCAAATTATGAGAAAATAGAAATTATAGCAAACGACTGTGGATGCTCTAAGGGGTATGAGCAGCTTGCTCATTTAGTAAATAAGTAATTGATGATGTGTCATACATGTGATTGGAAAATCCTTAAAAGGATTAGTTGTCCAATATATTACATGCATGCCACATAATCAATTGCTCATTTACTAAATGAGCAAGTTGCTCATATCCCTTTTATCCTCTATATATATATATATATATATATATATATATATATATATATATATGTTTTCTCTACCGAGTTTTTTTTTTAAAAATGTATGTTGGGGGTACTGTACCCCCAGTACACAAACTCCTTAATCAAACCAATCAACAAACAAGCTAATTAACACCAATAAACTTAGCTTAATTACAATCTAAAAAAACCGCATTAAAATCAAGAAACTCAACTAAAAAAATCCTCAGATCCAAACATACGATCCAGTCAACTAAAAATTCATCAAAAAATACAAAGAATCAAGAAAAACTCACAGTTATTGAAGAGAAATCGAACGGTCGATTAACCTCCTCTTTTCGCCGACGCTCCAAAAACCCTAATATCTGAGAGGAAGGAAGAAGTAGAAGAGAATGAGCGAGAATCCTTAGGAAACTGTTGATTTTAAAAAAGGAGCGATTTTTATTTTTTGATTTTCTTATAATATGTAGTGGTTGCTCAAAGTTACCCTCTCGTTCGGTGGGCCCCGCTCCAAGCATCTTCGTATAGAATTTAACAATAAATAGTCAGCTGTCCAAACACCCAGAACACTTCCTATGCGGTTACGCGAATAATTTTTATTATAGGAGGGTTTTAGAGGTGGCCGGTTTGGAAGGAGTGCTTTGAGATTCGCGTTAGTGTTCGATGCTTGGTGATGGTGCGGATGACGTATAGGATATTTTGGGGTGAGAGATAAGTTGGAATCAGACAATAAATTGTTTTTATTTTTTATATTTTTGTTGATTTGTATTTTAATTTTTTTTCTTTGGAGTTGAAAGATGAGTTAGGAACAAACAATGGAGGGGATGATGTAATGTCAATGGATTGGTGCCAATAGATGGGTTCCACAATAATAAAAAGGGAAAAAAGGAAAAAGTTTTGAATATGACAACCATATTTCATTAATTATATACTGGTGTTATTCTATACAAATTGCACATCCTAAAATATTTTTGAGAAACTCATACAATTATAGAAAACTTTAAAAAAAATTCTACTATTTTAATGGAAGAGCTGGAGTTGTAAACAAACAAACCCCAATTTTGTAACTGAGCAAACTCGTGTAATATACGGCTAAACTAAATCCACCAAACATACACGTATGATGCACGTACAGCCCCTAAAAAAGAAATATTTTAGCAAATGCCCCCATTTAAAATGTGAAAAACTAGCATATACCCCACTATTTTTAAAAACTAAGAAATACCCCTATCTCTAATGTTATAATGGGAGAAGGCCTTAGTGTCATTTGTAAATGTTTTGTCAATCTACCAACCCATGCAATACACGTGCATAACTATTATAAAGGAGGTTCTAAGTTCAAATCCAGATTATGTCTAAATTTTTATTTTAAAAAACTATATTTATTAAGACGTGCATCGCACGTGTAAATTACTAGTGTGAGATAATCGAAAGAAACTTATGAATATCATCACTATCGTAATTACTAAAATCTTTATTATCATCCTCAATAAACAGATGGTTTACAAAATCACTGTGTCAAACTATAATGTTATCCAATTGAATAATACTAAAGCTAAAAAATACATGCAACGAAAAGATGACGCAAATTCAACTAATATATGTTAATATGTATATTATAACATCATTAACATTTTCTAAATAGGTTATAAATTATAATTAATGCATTATACATGTTAGGGTAAAGATAATAAACTAGAAAAATCATATAAAAACAATTTTATGAATGTGTTTGCTTAAAAATCTTCTTCTAAGTTACGGGATTGGGTGAGTATGGGAAGAGATGTGAGATTTTGTAAGATTGAGAAACTGGGTGGGGAGGAGACTGTGTTTGAGGAATTTAGGATTTTTTTTTTTGATTTTTAATAAAATCGTGTGTAGTGCACGTGTTAGTTAAATAAGAATCCATATTTCTTCATCTTCTTTTCCTATTTCAAAATAAAGAAAGAAGAGGGGGATAGACTCTCTCTCATATTAATATAAGATATATATATATAATACTAGCGTTATCCTGTGCAAATTGCACATACTAAAATAATTTTAATGAACTCATAAAATTATATGGAACTTTAAAAAAGTGTGCGAGAATTGAGAGAAATTAATTCTTCAAGTGTATAATTTAATAAAATCTATCCTACACATACTTAGGCATTTCATCGAACATTTAATGAGCAAAGCATAGTTCTAGTAATTAAGTTCCATATTTATAGGTTTGGGGACATGTTAATAAATATGAATTCCTCATTTCTCTCTCCTTTCTTTATTTCAAAATAGAGAGAGGAGAGAGGTTAAACACTATCTCCTATTAGTATAATGTGATGCGCACGTGTTTAGGATGTGGGAATTCCTACTTTTGTTTTCCTTTCTCTATTTCAAAATGGAGAAAGGAGAGAGGGTAAGCCTATTTGCTTAAGATATATATATAATATAATTAACAAAACAAATTCACAGCACTAGGCCAAATTACAAATTACAAGCAGGAAATAAAATATGAAGCAATATAATTCGTACAAACAACAAATTTTTTTTTATAAAGGGTGGACCCATAAACCGATAGTCAGGTTCCACAATATTGGGTGCCTACTTTGTTGTCTGTCTCTCTTTGAGTTTGGTATGTCCTTGATTTAATGGATCATGATTAGGCGTTTTTATTGCATTTCTATATCCATGATGCAATGAAGAGGTGAGATATGAAATTCTTTAATAGAAAGAATGGCTCAGTTTTGTCTGGCAGCTGTTCGTTCATGGCAGATATAGCAAGCGGATACGAGATTATAATTATAACATAAAGGTGGCTGGCAGCTTCAAGTTGGAAAATTATCTTCAATATTATCTTTAGGAGAGAATATTTTTATTAAATAGAGGATTAAAATATTATCTTTATCTAGAAAATTATAGTATTTTTTAGTTGTATACGAACGAAACCATGACCAAGCCTACTAATTTCTAGCTTCTAAATTGATGCCCCCCCGAGTATCTCTAATATTTTAATGGAAGAGTTAGGATTTGTAACCAAATAAATCCTAACTTTGTAACTGAACAAACACGTGTAATACACGTCCAAACTAAATTCAACTAATACATATATTTATATAAAAACAAATCCATGAATACCTAATATAAAGGAGATTTCAGATTCAAGGCCAGCCTACACTGAAGTTCTTACTTTTAAAAATATATCTCTACTATTTTAATGGAAGAGTTGGGGTTTGTAACCAAACAAACCCTAACTTTGTAACTAAACAAACACATATAATACACGTCCAAACTAAATTCAACAAATACATACATTTATATAAAAACAAAGCTGTGCATACCTAATATAAAGGAGGTTTCAGATTCAAGGCCAGCCTAAACTGAAGTTCTTACTTTTAAAAATATGTATTTATTATGACGTGCATCGCACGTGTAAATTACTAGTGTTTATATCCTAAGAGCATCTGTAGTCGTTGAGACCCAATTTTTTGGTATTTGGCAAATGGAAATAAGAAATATAGCTTTACACTGTAGTCGTCGGCTGCATTTTTTTTAAAATTAATGGACAGACGGGAAATAATCTCCCGACCGTCGGAAAAAAAAAAAAACATTTTTTTTGCCAATTTTTTTTCAACCGGCCCGTCCAACGAAAGGGGTATTTTTTCTGAAAAATGGATGGGACGGGATATCTTCTCCCGTCCGACCATTTAAAAAAAATAAAAATAAAAATAATCAAACGACGGGGAAGAATCCCTCGTCAGATACGGTTTAAAAGAAAAAAAATATCTCCAATGAAAGATAATATTTCGTCCAATCAAACGAACGAGCAATTGCCAATTCGTCTGCCAAATATGGCCGACTACTGTAGCGACGAAACCCAATTTTTGGGTATTTGGCCAACGACTGAGCAACTTTTTTGCCAAAATTTGGAAAATTTTACAAAATAGCCAACGACTAGAGATGCTCTAACAAACCAATGCACGTTTCTTTTAGAGTAATAGAAAATATTAACTAAATTATTTGTTTTAGCATAAGATTTGACAAGAATTCGAAAAAGCTGTGTGCTCTTAAAATGAGGGAATAAAGTCGATATGCAATGTGTTTCTTCTTACACTGATCAGTTGACTGCTTAAAACGTTCTAGCTACAAACGGCTCTGTTCTAGCATAATTAAATATGAATTAAATGTTTGATAGAAAGATTTCTCTAGTTAAAAAAAACTTTGAAATTGATTAGTTAGCCAAATTGTACAATGTGATTAACAATGACGACGATGAATTACATTTGGCAAACATAGTGGCATGAAATAGGAAACCACTGAATCAAAGAAAGCTCATTTAGTTAAAGGTGAAAATTAAGAATCTAAGAGATAAAAATAATTACTTGTTCCTAATTTATTTTCACCCTTAATATTCATATGTTAATAATATTAGCACTAGATTAGAGACTTATCTCTATATTAAAATGTATGCAAAATAATTTGTCCAACATCATATATATTTTTCTCTTTTATTAAATATTATATACTTTTTCAAGAAAAAAAATTAATATTTGGTCCCCCCAAAAAAAAGATAGAAAATCTAATATATTGCCATTTTTTATTGTAGACAAATTCCAACAAATCAGATTTTTGCTTTAAAAAGCAAAGGCATCCATCAATAATCAAGTTGGCCAAAAATTAAAGCCCAACTAATGATATTCTTAGAGCATGTGTGGTAGTTTGCTAAATATGCATAATATGCATATTTTTACAAAAAAGCGCTGCAGTCGATTGCTAAATATGCATATTTTGCATATTTTGCGATAGTAGATTGCTATAAATAAGAGAGGATATGAGAATTATGCATAATTTAAACGACACAACTTCGAGCTGCGTCGCTCTAAAAAAAATATTAATTTAATCGTCAGACGCAACTTCTCCTTTCGTCCCTCCAAAAAAAAAATCCGTAAATAAAAAAATTGCAAAAGCCCTCAGACGCAACTTCAAGTTGCGTCCCTCACTTCCCTCTTCGTTGGACACAACTTCATGTTGCGTCCCTCAATTTGATTTTTTTCTTCTTTACTCTTCCGACTATCAATTAAAAAATATTTTATTTCCTCCGACACAACTTCGAGCTCCATTTGATCCGAAATTTTTATTATTTTAAATTAAATTGGTAAAAAATAGCATTCGGCGACTGCAGCAAAATAGCCAAATGCTATATGCATTTATCCATATATGCATAATTTAAACAATGACGACTGTGGATGCTCTTAGACACCCATAAGGTGTACTTCGTAACTTTACATGACTAAAAATCTGCACGTGCAATATACATTCTAATATTTTTATCTCTAATCTCTAATAATATTATCTTTAATATTATAATAATAATAATAATAATATAATGAGAGAGTTGGGGTTGTCATTTGTAAACATGTAATTTGTAAACATTCAACCAAATAATCTCAACCATTCATTTTTAAGTGAGAGTTATATTAACTATTCATTTACTCAACTGTTGTTAGTTACCATAATAGGCTCAAAGTTCAAATTTATTTACAATATAATTATTTACAAAAATGTCACTCATATAAAATAAATATTTGTGCCACTATGGGTAATTTGTAAAAAGAATGTGATGAGTAAGAGAATGTCTCAGGTTTGAGACCAGGTTCCGTCTTATTATTTACTATATATAAAAAATTAATTATAACGTGCATCACACGTGCAAATTACTCGTAATTTCTAATATTATAATGGAAGAATTGGGGTTGTCATTTGTAGACATTCAACCATCTAATCGCAACCATTTATTTTTAAGTGGGAGTTATATTAACCATTCATTTACTCAACTGTTATTAGTTTCCATAATCCCCTCAAAGTTCAAATTTATTTACGACATAATTATTTACAAAAGGGTCACTCATATAAAATAAAAGTTTGTGTCACTATGGGAAATTTGTAAAGAGTATGTGATGAGTAAGAGGAGGTTTCAGGTTCCAGGCTAGATTACATATTATTATTTACTATATTTCAACTACGACTTAAAGACAACAACTATTATATTAGTCTCTGCGCAAGAAGAAAGCGTGTAGTTTTCGGTAGCAGCTCCAACCTCTCTATCTGCCGAATCATATTAAAAAAAATATAATTGAATTAGAACGTGCACCACACGTGCATATTACTGGTTTTTTTAAAATAAAGACTACAACGTAATCTGACCTCAAACCTGAGACTTCTCTTTACCCATCTCAAACCCTTATCATACTTTTTGCAAATCATCTTTATTGGCACCAATTTTTATTTTATATAAATAACACTTTGGTAAATAATTATGTCGTAAATAAATTTGAACTTTGAGAGTATTATGGTAACTGGCAGCATTTGAGTAAATTGATGGTTAATATAACTCTAACTTAAAAATGAGTTTGATTATAGGTTGTCTACAAATTACACAATCTCAACTCTCGGATTATAACAACCCCAACTATCACATTATATTATTAGAAATTAATGCATTATAGTATTAGAAATGAATAAAAGTTGTATGATTAGCTCCTTTTAACCAAAAGACTAGTATTGTTCACGTGCGATGCACGTTTTGATAAGAACTGGAGGTTTTTCACGTGCAATTTATGTGCTAAGAAATAGTTTTGGAGTTAAACAAGCGTTACATGTAATTGAGAAAAATATTTTGAAGGAAAAGCTACAATTTGTATGTGCAATGCACATGTTTATAAGTAAAATTTGAGTTGTACGTGCAATATGTGTGTCTGTTTAGTGTTAAAAAAATATTATAAAATTATTTTGCAAGTGCGTTGCACGTATTAAATAGGTGGAATTTTTTTTATTTGTTTGTTTTTGTTGTAATTAATAGGAGAGTTGGAGTTGCATGTGAAACGCACGGGTTTGTATATTGACAAATGACAACTCCAACTCTCCCATTATAATATTAGAGATAGAGATTGGAGATTAAGTGGGATCAAGATCACTAATTACAGCGTAAATTAGGATGTAATAAAGGAAGTAAACATGGATACATATTCAGCAAAGTGAGACAAATTAAAGCAGATGGGAGTATAAGCTGTCAATGCATTAGGTACTTGTGAATCACGCCTGTTTGTTTGTTCCCCGAACGGTCCGAACCCACATTCAGGTCGGTGCTGTAGGTCAAACGGTCGGTACCCGTCCGGTCCCAGATAAAAGTTCCAAATCCAAAGCCGCTGGAAAGCTTGACGAGTGGTCTTTAACTATTGAATGGTGGAACCGAGTATCAAGTATTCCATATTTCCCCTTTTAATTGTCCTATTCAAAATTCGGTGTGTTGCAATTTTCTTATATTGTAACTAAAAGTAAATAATTATGCTACTTAATTGCAACCACAAACAACTTGGTTGCAACTTGCAACTACAAAGTAGTTATTATAAGAGCATCTCCAATCGTTTTGCTATTTTAACAAAATGGCAAAAAATTTAGCAAATGATTGCTGCAATCGTTTGCTGCTTTGCTAAATTTTGGCAAACGATGAACAGTGCTTCGCCAAATTTGAGAAACGAATTTGGCATTTGCAAAATATAGCATACGGAATATCATGTTCCGTCTCTATTTTTTTAAAAAAACTTTAAACGTGTCGGACGAAACAATATGTTTCGTCCAATAATTTTTTAATATATTTTTTTTTCCAGTTTTAACAATCGGACTTGAGAACAAAAAAATAAATAAAAGAGGTATTGGACGGGAAATGTTGTCCCGTCCGATCACAAAATGATCTTTGACGGGACAACATGTCTGTCCCACCCATCTCAGCCTGTTAGATTGTACATATTCTCCATGCAGCAGTTACCTTAGTTGTAGGCAGCCATTACTCTCATATATCCTCTATTGTATGCAGTTACCTTAGTTGTAGGCAGCCATTACTCTCATATATCCTCTATAGCCATTACCTTAATTATAGGCAACAGTTGTCTTAGCTGTAGCCTTAATTCCAGCATTATACAAGTATATATTGACAAGATGAATGAGAAGCAGCAAGGGAGATTCACAAAAACAATTACCTTCATGGTATCAAAGCCATTCAAAAAGCTCTCTCCTTTCTCCTCTTTCTCTCTCCTCACTTCTTCTCTCTCCCCGATCTGAGCCATCCCCAACCCCATCTTCGGCGACTTACCCGTCGATCCCGCCGCCCCCCTCAGCCGTCGAGCACTCCTCAGGTCGCCTCGCAGCCAATCGATGCCCCTTCGTCGAGCCTCCCCGATCCCGATCAACGTCAGCAACCCATCGACGCCCATATCCCTCCAGCCGTCGATCCTCCCGCTGTTTCCCTTCCCGTCGACGCCAGAACCGAACGCCCCCTCGCCATCGACCTCCGTCGATACGCCGTCCACCATCAGCTAGACCCGTCCAATCCCTTTCCCTCTTCCCGTCGACTTTCGACCAGTCGCCAACGCCCCGCCTGATGTCGCGCCGCCTGCGATGTCGTCTACTCTCATCGACGTCAGCCGCGACCGTCCAGTTCCCCTCTTCCATTGCTGGCCATTGTTGCTGCTCTCTTTTCTCGTTCACTCTTCTCTTCTCTATCTCCATCAAATGGCCGAACAACCAAAGTTCCATCCCGCTCTTACCATTACCAACGTCAGGAACTTCATCCCGATCACTCTTGAGATGGAAGAGGGCCAATATTCTTCATGGGCGGAGTTGTTCAAAATCCATTGCCGAGCATACCAAGTTAGTGACCATATCATTCCTCCTAAATCGACGACAACCGAGAAGGAAATCAAAAAAGATGAAGATATTTGGTCGCGATTGGATGCTATAGTCCTCCAATGGATTTATGGCACGATTTCGAACGATCTTTTGCACACCATCTTGGAGTCGGATGCTACTACACAACAAGCATGTGAGCAATTACAAAATATTTTTCAGGATAACAAAAATTCACGTGCCATTTATCTGTAAAATCAATTCACTCCCATCTATATAGACGATTTTCCCAACATCTCGGCTTATTGCCAAGAACTCAAGATGCTTTCTGATCAACTATCTAATGTTGGTGCACTAGTTTCAAATCAAAGGTCAATTAATTGCGGGTTTGAATGAAAGTTATGATGGTGTTGCTACGATCATTCAGCAAAGTGATCCCTTGCCTCCTTTTTATGAGGCACGTTCGAGGCTAGTCCTCGAAGAAACCCGCAAATCGAAGCAGGTCGCGGCCGCTGCGAGCGCTGCCGATACAGCCATGCTCACCACCAATTCCTCTTCAACCTATGATACCCACGGTTATGGAAGGGGTTCAGGTTCCGGTACTGCAGCAAACCGCAACTATAATGACCACAAACGGGGTCCAAACCGCAACAACAACCGCGCGAAAAATAATGGTGGTCAAGGTAAAGGTCGTGGTAGTAGCAACCACGGCGGTGGTGGTCACCAGCAGCAGGGACCACAGCAACCACGCCCCTGGCAGCAGCAGCCACCGTGGGCACAGTACCCCACATGGGGTTCATGGGCGCCGCTAGGGTGGGCAGCCCCTCCTTGCCCGTATCCAACTTCGTCATGGGCTAGACCTCCTCCTGCTCGTCAGCCCAGTCTTCTTGGAAATCGCCCACATCAAGCTTATAGTGCTCAAGTGCCTCATCCTTCGAGCTACGCACCTACCGACATTGAAGCTGCCATGCACACCATGTTTATCAATGCTCCTGATGAAAACTAGTACATGGACACTGGTGCAACCTCCCACATGACAGCATCTTAAGGTACTCTCTCGTTTTATTTTGATATGAGCAATAACAAGAATATTATTGTTGGCAGTGGACAAGAAATTCCAATTCGTGGTTATGGACAATTTTTCCTTCCCTCGCCACATCCACCGTTAACATTAACCAATGTCCTACATGCTCCTAAACTCATTAAGAACTTGATATCTGTGCGTCGTTTCACAACTGACAATAATATTTCTATTGAGTTTGATCCTTTTGGCTTTTCCGTGAAGGACATTCAAACGGGGATGCCAATAATGAGATGTGATAGCACCAGGAATCTTTATCCTGTCACCACCACCAGCAGTTATCAAGCCACCTCTCCTTCAACCTTTGCAGCTCTTTCTCCTATTTTATGGCATAATCGTTTGGGACACCTGGGAGCACCTGTTCTACGCTCTCTTAGGAATAATAAGTTTATTGATTGCAAACCCTCTTCATGTTCTTCTGTTTGTGAATCATGTGTTTTTGGGAAACATGTTAAGTTGTCATTTTATCCATCATCATCCTGCACTACAATGCCATTTGATATTTTGCTTAGTGATTTCTGGACATCTCCTATTTTAAGTTCGGCAGGACATCAATATTATATTCTTTTCTTGGATAATTACACTAATTTCCTATTGACATTTCCCATCAGAAGAAAATCACAAGTCTATTCCATTTTCTTATCCTTTAGTGCTTTCATTCGGACCCACTTTGAGAAGAATATTAAGGGCCCGTTTGGTTACCTTTTGAGAGCCCATTTTGTGAAAATATTTTGTCAGTTTTGCGTTTGGTTAGGGTTTCATTTTGGCATCTTTTGAGAAAACTTTTCGAACCCCCATTTTCTCTTATTTGCTTTTTCCCCCTTCCTCTCTCTTCTTTGACGCCGAATCCCCCTAATCCCCACCCTGCTCTTCTTCTCCATTGCCTTTAAATCCCTACTAGCTCCCTCCTCAAAGCTCCGATCTTTCTGCTGTTTCTCCACCGCTGCCGCCGCGTCAAAGCCCCTCCTTTCCTTACCCAGATCTGAAAGCCTCTCCTTTTCCATACCCAAAGCCGAAGACTCTTTTCTCTCCAGATCTGAAAGCCCTTCCTCTATCTTCTTTTTCCCCCTTCCTGTTTCTTCGTTGACAGCCGACTTTCCCCCCTTCTCACCCCGCACGACACTCGGATCTATTGATGGTCTGTGAGACCAGATCTGCTTTTAGAAGAAGGTGTAATCGACAACGCTATAGTAGAATCCAACGTCGGTTGAGGGAATCTGTCGAAGACAACTTCTTGAGGTTTGAAAAACAACAAACCAAGGTATGATTCTGATCGAATTAATTTTTTTGCTTCCAAATTAGTCTGCTGTTTTGGGTCGTTTGTTATTTCCAAATTTTGTTGGAAAAAATTCCCTTTTTTGACGAAATTTTGGGAGGCATATGTTAAGGTTCACATATAATTTTTTTTTTTTTAACCTACTGTGGGATTATCATCGTAATATACTTATTATTGACTTTAATACTTGTAAACTAACAACACATTAATTTATAAATAGGCACACCCCAAAGCTTCAGAATTCAAAACGAAGGGTTTGGCCAATTATGATGTGTTGACCAAAATTTTTGCTGATTCTACTGCCGAGGGTTTACTTTCTAGGGCTTCATCTCAAAAGGTATATGACTCCGATGAGGAACGAAGGGTCAACCTTGAGTTCTCCCACCCCACTCCCCCAAATGCACCACATGTAAATTTGGTTGATGATGATGATTGGGAACCAATGCATTCGGGGTCTCATAAGAGACGCTCTAGTGGGTCTAGCGGTCGAGCAACAAAAAGCTCAAGAATGGATGTTGCTGTTGATGCCAATGCCGAAAAGTCTATTGCTAAAGCAGAATATTATAAGAAGAAGGCCAGCAATCTTGATCGCTTCGTCCCAGACGATCAGTCGTCCATTGACGCCATGTTAATACTAAATGGTTTGGATGGGCTTGATGAAGATATGATCGATGTGGCACTGGAGAACATAATTCATGACCCAAATTGGCGTTGAAGCTTTGTTCTAATGAAACCGGAGTGGAGAGTAGGGTGGTTACGCAGACTTGCGAAAAAATAATTCTAATTTATTAAAATCGATAAAAATTCATTATGTATTATTTAAATGTAGCAGTTTATTGACATATTTCTGTATTAGTAGTTGGGTGAATCTGTGTACAGGCACAATGAGTTTAAAGGGCTATGGTAACGGTTTTTAGCTTTAGCTGCACTCGTTTTCCTACATTCTTGCTGTTTTTTGAATGCTTATATTTAACTTTGGTAGACAACAATTTTATCAGTTGGTGTTATTATTTATATGACCTCCATTATGTTCATAAAGTATTTAAAATTGATGAAGCATTCTTTATGCAATTGTATTCTAATTTTTACAGTGTTCTGTACTATTGCACTTCCTACCATACTGATGGACTCTTCAAGTAACACGTCGTCAAGTTCTGATGAATCCGATCTTGAGGACTTGTTCTTTCTTCAAGAGATGGAACAGTTTTATAATAATAAAAGTCCCAATTCCACGTCCAAACTAACAGGTCGTGAATACCTACAAGAAGTCTTAGACGGTCCACCGGCCAAATTCTTTTGGGTGTTTCGCATGAATAAGGACTTTTTTTTGGTTTTGTGTCAATTTATAATAAATGGCAACTACCTTCAGGAAACGTCCGAGGATATACAAAGAAGGCGTATATCTCATCATGAAAGTGTTGCCATTTTTTTGTTCATTGTCGCTCATAGTAATAGAATGAGGCTTGCATGTGGTTGGTTTGATCATTCATTGGAAACAATCCAAAGACATTTCACTGATGTGTTGAAAGGTTTGGTAAGAGCATCAAGAGTTCTTATCAAACACCCAGACACGAATGTTGTACATGAAAAGATCAGTGGTTCCCCAGACTTCTATCCATGGTTTAAGGTATTTTGTGCATTTAATGTTTAAAATCATTTATTCTAGTGATTCAAATGTGTTCAATAAAGTAGTAGCTTTCTTCCTTAATAATGTAGGGAGCTATTGGTGCTGCCGATGGTACCTTAATACCCGCTACCGTACCCGCTAGCTGACAAAATAGTTGTCGCGGTCGAAAATGCGATATATGTCAAAATGTGCTGGCCATTTGTGATTTTGACATGATGTTCACTTTTATTTATGCGGGTTGGGAAGAAAGCACTAATGACTCCCGCGTAATACATAGTGCATTAGCAAATAGATTGTTGCCAATCCCGCCCGATGATAAGTACTACTTGGTAGATTGTGGGTACACAAACATGCCAGGGTTTTTAGCTCCTTACCGCGGGGAGCCATATCACTTGTAGGATTTCCAACCACCTAACCATGCACCCACCCAATATAAGCAACTTTTCAACAAACAGCATGCTAGGTTGCGAAATGTCATAGAACGAACCTTTGGTGTGTTCAAAAAAAGGTTTGCCATTTTTAAGACTATGCCCAATTACTTCTATACTAGACAAGCTATGATGGTACCAGCATGTTGTGTAGTCTATAATTTTATACGTAAGTATTCCGCGGATGATTCATTGTTTTCAGATTTAGAAGGTGAACAAAATAATCCCCTACAAAATCAAGATAATGCTTCCACTTCTCAACCTTTGGATATGTCATCTGCTCAGTTGAATCGCATGAATAATAAAAGAGATCAAATAGCTATGGCAATGTGGAATGATAGACATTGATGTAAGCATTAGCATGTACTTGATGATGATATGCTTTGTGTTGTTGTAATATATGGTTGTAAATGCAATGATCTCATTTGTAGCCCATCTATTTTGAAAGTCACGTATATTAATGATTTAAGCATGTGATCTATGATGATATATTTTTATGGATGCAGGTTGTGGGACACATCATGTGCCACTGAGTTTGGCTGGAAATGATGGATATGGTACATTCTGATCTAGTTTTTTATTAAATTTTGACGTTAGAAGACAACAATATATTGCTACCGTATATTCCCATTATACTAACTAAATGAATGATGTATTCAACTATGGGTGACGGATGGGGTGGGCACAAGACATTAGTAGTAGCTGGCATGGCATTTTTAAAAAATGCAGCTCTACTCTAATCATGATGATGCTACGGCTAATTAGGGATATGATGAAGATATATTCTGATCCTATATAACATTATTGGTGATACTTTTGTGATTGACTACTAGAATTCAAATTATGGATATGATGATGATATATTCTGATCCTACAGTTCTTATTTGGGATAATGACAACCTTGTTGATGTTGTCCTGAACCTACAATAGTTGTTATCTTATATTTGGAGTAATGGCAACTTTCAAAATAACCATGTTGTTACTAATATATAAACTGAAACAAAGTATCAAAGAATACAACCCAGTTAGGATAATCTCCTATGGTTTCAAAATAACCAATACAATGGTTTCAAAATAACCATGTTGTTACTAATATGTAGCAGGTGATAATCTCCCACCATGATGGGCATCAATACTGATCACAGTATTGTACTGGTTTGTGTACACAGTATGGAAATTACAACCCAGTTAAACTGAAACCTTCCTCATAATCAGAAGAAGTCATCACAATTTTGAGGTAGCCATCAGAATATGTTGGAATTTGACAAATAAGGCAATCAATGGATATGATGAATTTTGTAATGGATACTACACTTTGAAAATTTGGAAGTGATGATGATATATTCTGATCCTTTAATACTCTTTGAGTAATTATTGTTGTTTGCTTTAAAAGAAAATAATAACTGGGTTGTATCAGTTTGTGATGACATTTTCTGTGATTTAAGGAAGGTTTCAGTTTAACTGGGTTGTAATTTCCATACTGTGTACACAAACCAGTACAATACTGTGATCAGTATTGATGCCCATCATGGTGGGAGATTATCACCTGCTACATATTAGTAACAACATGGTTATTTTGAAACCATTGTATTGGTTATTTTGAAACCATAGGAGATTATCCTAACTGGGTTGTATTCTTTGATACTTTGTTTCAGTTTAACTGGGTTGTAATTTCCATACTGTGTACACAAACCAATACAATGCTGTGATCAGTATTGATGCCCATCATGGTGGGAGATTATCACCTGCTATATATTAGTAACAACATGGTTATTTTGAAACCATTGTATTGGTTATTTTGAAACCATGGGAGATAATCCTAACTAGGTTGTATTCTTTGAAACTTTGTTTCAGTTTAACTGGGTTCTAATTTCCATACTGTGTACACAAACCAGTACAATGCTGTGATCAGCATTGATGCCCATCATGGTGGGAGATTATCACCTGCTGAGATGGTTTATATATTAGTAACAACATGGTTATTTTTTGAATCGCATGTATTGGTTATTTTGAAACCATGGGAGATTATCCTAACTGGGTTGTATTCTTTGAGGAAGGTTTCAGTTTAACTGGGTTCTAATTTCCATACTGTGTACACAAACCAGTACAATGCTGTGATCAGCATTGCTGCCCATCATGGTGGGAGATTATCAGCGGCTGAGATGGTTTATATATTAGTAACAACATGGTTATTTTGAATCGCATGTATTGGTTATTTTGAAACCATAGGAGATTATCCTAATTGGGTTGTATTCTTTGAACTTTGTTTCGGTTTAACTGGGTTCTAATTTCCATACTGTGTACACAAACCAGTACAATGCTGTGATCAGCATTGATGCCCATCATGGTGGGAGATTATCAGCTGCTGAGATGGTTTAAATATTAGTAACAACATGGTTATTTTTTGAATCGCATGTATTGGTTATTTTGAAACCATGGGAGATTATCCTAACTGGGTTGTATTCTTTGAGGAAGGTTTCAGTTTAACTGGGTTGTAATTTCCATACTGTGTACACAAACCAGTACAATGTTGTGATCAGCATTGATGCCCATCATGGTGGGAGATTATCAGCAACTGATGACTGCTGGTGTTGGCTTCTGATACTTGTGAAGGATGTGATGGCTGCTTATGGTCTTATGTAATGGCTGCTTCGGGCTTTGCAATTTTTCTGTTAGTTTCAAAATGTAAAATATCGATAGAGTGTACAATTACCTTCCTATGATGAGTTCTGATGCTGCTAATGGCATATGATGGACACTGATGGATTGGAATTGATTTTTTTTTGCTTTATAAGAGGTTCAGTTGTAATTTTCACATTAGAAAGTTCTAATTCTTATTACTATGTTAGAAATTTTGAAGGTTTCTCATGCTTGTAATGCGAAATTGATGGTTGGGCTATCCCAGTTTGTGAAATAAATGTAACCAAATAGAAATTTGTAATGGATATTTTGTACATTTATTGAAAATTTGCATATTGTGTCCAATTGCTGTATTAGCCGACTCTTACACAATCCAAATAAAATTTTACATGGTCGAAAGATTGCCAATGATGGGAAGATACCAAGAAGGAAAAAAAATTCCTAGCGAAGAAAACTTCCATATTGTAGCACGCTGCTTGTTCGTATATTGGTAGAACTTGGGTCTGTATCTGCAAAAAAATTAAAAAAAACTCATAAGAAAACTAATGCAAATTCATTAAACAGGAAAATTGAAAATAAAAAAAAATTGTTGCCAAACTGGAAAAAAATGGAAGAAAAAAAAAGGATTTCAAAATAAATTATTACAAAACAGCATTTTACAGTCTAGTTTTAAGAAAACAACATTCAGATTTATTTTTTTACTCAAACAGGTTATACAATCTCATTTTCAGAAAACAGTTTTCAGAAAACTATTCCAGACAGCTTTTACACTCTCATTTTCAGAAAACAGTTTTCACAAAATAGTTTTCACAAAACATTTTCACAAAACTGTTTTCAAAACAACAAACCAAACGCACTCTAAGTGTTTTCAGTGTGATAATGGGAGGGAATATGATAATGAGCCATTCAAACTCTTTTGTCACAAACACAGTATGATCTTTCGCTTTTCATGCCCTCACACTTCTCCACAAAATGGAAAAGCCGAACGAAAAATACGAGCTATAAACAACTTGATCTGCACCCTTCTCACTCATTCCTCTATGCCTCCATCATTTTGACATCACGCTCTACAAATGGCAACCTACCTCTTAAACATTCTCCCTAGCAAGATTCTCCAAAATTATTCCCCCACTCAACTCCTTTATCATCGGGATCCTTCCTACACTCACTTACGGGTCTTTGGTTGTTTGTGCTATCCTCTTGTCCCTTCCACCACAATAAATAAACTCCAAGCTCGATCCACTCCATGTGTCTTTTTGGGATACCCACCCAATCACAGGGGATATAAATGTTATGATTTTTCTAGCCGAAAAATTATTATCTCTAGCCATGTCCAATTTGATGAGTCCCAATTTCCATTTGCCAAGCTGCATACCCCTTCTACATACACCTATAATTTTTTGGATGATGGTTTACATCCTCTTTTACATCATCATTTCTAAACTCCCAATGCCACCTCTCCTCAGCCCATAACTCCTCAGCTCCCATTGTCGCAATCCGCACCAGCCTCACCCACCATTGACTTTGGAACTTCCCCCACAGCCCAACTACCACATAGCCCAAATCAGACCCAACTTCCCCCGGCACCATCTAGATCCATGGCAACCCGCAACATGCACGAGATTTTTAAACCCAAGCGTCAGTTCAATTTGACGTCTTCAGTCACACCGTCCCTATTCCCCGTAACCCGAAAGCTGCATTGTTCGACCCGAATTGGAAAGTGGCCATGTTAGATGAATTTAATGCTCTTATTAAAAATAAAACGTGGGAGTTAGTGCCCCGTCCATCTAATGTTAATATCATTCGTTCTATGTGGATTTTTTATCATAAAAAGAAATATGATGGTGCTTTTGAGCGGCACAAAGCCCGTTTTGTTGGTGATGGCAGGTCTCAACAGGTTGGTGTAGATTGTGATGAAACTTTTAGCCCGGTGGTGAAGTCAACTACCATTCGAACTGTCCTCAGTATAGTTCTGTCTAAATCATGGTCCATTCATCACCTAGATGTCAAAAATGCATTCTTGCATGGTCAGCTTCATGAAACAATTTATATGCATCAGCCCATAGGATTCAGGGATCCAGTTCATCCGGATTATGTGTGCTTGTTGAAGAAATCTCTTTATGGTCTGAAACAGGCCCCTCGTGCCTGGTACCAACGGGTTACTAATTTTATTTCCACCAATGGTTTCTCACATAGCAAATCTGATCATTCACTATTTATTTATCGCAAGGGTAATGACATGTCATATATTCTTCTCTATGTTGATGACATCATTCTCACTGCCTCGTCTGATGCTCTTCGTCGCTCTATTATATCACCCCTTGCTTCTGAATTTTCTATGAAGGATTTGGGACCTCTGAGCTATTTTTTGGTCATTGCCGTTACGAGGCATGCAAGCGGGTTATTTCTTTGTCAACGTAAATATGCAGAGGAGATTATTGAACGAGCTGGCATGACCTCTTATAAGCCTGCACCCACACCAATGGATACTAAGTCTAAACTAAGTGTCTCTTCGGTTTCTCCTTATGAAGACCCCACACACTATCGCAGTTTAGCTGGAGCACTGCAGTATCTTACTTTCACGAGACCAAATATATCCTATGCTGTGCAATATATATGTTTACATATGCATGACCCGAATGATGCACATATGAATGCTCTTAAAAGAATTCTGTGATAAGTTCAAGGCACTCTTGCTTTTGGCTTGCACCTTCACAAGTCTTCAGTTTCTGGTCTCAGCTCTTACACTGATGCTGATTGGGGTGGATGCTCTGATACTAGACGATCCACCTCTGGATAATGTGTCTTTCTCGGGGACAACATAATTTCTTGGTCTTCCAAGCGGCAACCCACTCTATCTTGGTCTAGTGCTGAAGCCGAATATAGAGGGGTCACAAATGTTGTCTCTGAATCCTATTGGATCCGCAATCTTCTTTTGGAGCTTCATTGTCCGATCCACGAGGCTACATTAGTTTACTGTGACAATGTTAGTGCAATATATCTCTCAGGAAATCCCGTTCAACATCAGCGCACTAAACATATTGAAATGGATATACTCTTCGTACGAGAGAAAGTTGCCCGTGGCCAGGTTCGTGTCCTTCATGTTCCATTCCGCTATCAAATTGCTGACATCTTTACTAAAGGCCTTCCGCGCATACTATTTGATGATTTTCGGGACAGTCTCAGCATACGGGAACCTCCAGCTTCGATTGCGGAGGTGTGTTAGACTGTACATATTCTCCATGCAGCAGTTACCTTAGTTGTAGGCAGCCTTTACTCTCATATATCCTCTATTGTATGCAGTTACCTTAGTTATAGCTATTACCTTAATTATAAGCAGCAGCTGCCTTAGCTGTAGCCTTAATTCCAGCATTGTACAAGTATATATTGACAAGATGAATGAGAAGCAGCAAGGGAGATTCACAAAAACAATTACCTTCATGGCCAAATCCCACTTAATCACATATTAATCACTCATTAATCACACTTTATCACTGGTTTGATAATTCTTTATATAACTAATCATCATTAAATCACTAAATGTTCATTTAATCACTAGTTTTTTTTATAAAAAGTGTGGCACGGAACAACATTTTATAGCAAACAACGACTGCAGCAAAACTACTATTTTGCCATTTGCTATTTTGCCAATCTAGCAAAATAGCAAACGATTGTGGATGCTCTACCAGTTGTGAACCACACATTGAAAAAGTGCCTGATGTAATTTGTAAAAAAAGAAAAAAAGAAAAGGTGGAATATAACCACCATATTCCATAAATTAGACATTAACAAAACAAACACAAAATACTGGGTCAAATACAAACTACGTGCAGAAAATAAAACATAAAGCTACATGACCCGTATAGATACCAAGCAATCATTCAAACAAACCCTAGAGGGTGAGCCGACAAACTGATAATCTTCCACACTATCGAAGAGGTCCAACCAATGTTGCTCATCTACAACTATAATGGACCCCATCTTGAATCCAATGACAATGCTCGGCCCATCATTTTGTAAGCTTAGTGCCCCCCATCCACGGCAGGCGCACATCCAACTAAAGAGGGTCAGTCTGAATTTTGACATCCGCCGAACCCAACATTGCGAGAGAAGTGTTTCGACTCCAAGATTTTGATATAACCAATAAAACAGTCTTATAAAAAAGTAGTAGCACCTCCTTGAAAATAGTTCTGAAATGGTGCTTTAATAAGCTCAGCACACTTTTACTCACATTTATCAACAACATATTTAAGGCTAGGGAACAATCAACAACTTATTTAAAGCTTAAAAGTACTTATAGAATTCAAAAGTGCTTTTGGCTCTATAGGAAAACCAAATCACCAAAATTGCTACAAAGTTAACTTCAAGAATGAACATCTTTACTTAGCTTCAGCAAACGTACAAGTGACTGTAATTCAATCAAGCCTGCTCAGTTCACTTAACAAATATACTTCATACAAACCTGGTTCAGTTAACAATTACATTTGCAACCGGTACGCATATAGACCACCACACAAACTAGGCATCCATTAATTATGCCCAGCTTGATTCAATTAACTTGAAAAGGGGTGCACAACTTTCTTCCAAAATCTCTTCCATTCATGGCATCATTAAGCTACTGCTCCAGGATCATTCGTTACTCCCAAAAAATCATCTTTGATGGTGCCAATGCAGAACTGCCATTGTACGGGAAAAAAATTAAAAATAAAAAAATTCATGCAAACGATATAATCACGATCTAGGAGCATCAACTACGAAAAGGCTTTAGATGCAGTTGATAGAGGGGAAACATTGAAACAACACCTAATGCTTCAGGTGTCTTTCGCTACATAGAATCCATTGAAACCTCATGCAACAGTGGTTAGTGGGATAGGTTTCATAAAACCTCTTTTCAAACCAAATTTCTAGGATGAATTTCTTTTTGGAACACTACTAACTCTACTGCTTTAATGATGACGAAATTCACCGAAGTAAACATTAAACCAAATGTTAACAACTGGAGTTTTCATGAAGGGATTTTGGAACTTGGAACTTGGAACCTACAACTCAGTTAAATAACAACAGTGTGATGGTGAAAAGAAACGGTAAATTCAACAATGAACTATTCTGTGTACGTATGAGACGTTAAGAAACCTAGTGAAAGCCATGTTCCATGGAGTTAACTCAAGCCAAAAACTGAAACTATGGATGGGCCTTCATTTGAATTGAATTTCAGTCTCATGTTCAGTTTCATGGAGCCAATCACTCTTTAACATTACCATACAATGGTTCATATAACACAGCGGTTGTAAAACCAGTATTGAGCATGTTCAAGCATTCTAAGTCTCTGTTAGGTAATCGTTTGAAGAAATGTTATGTTTAAAGCGTGGCCCAGAAAAAAAGTATTTTTGCCAAGATTTTTTCATGAAATTGAAAAGGCCCTTTTTCAAAAACTTGATCACACCAAAAAGTGCAGTGGGAAAGGAGTGGAAACACCAAATATGGAGACAGCACTTTAGGCTCAATACACATTTGTTCACATTTACCAACCTCCCAGTTTAAGCCTAAAACGGTCAAAAATTAAATCCAAGAATAAAGATAATACCAGATTTGGAAATGGTGCTTCATGCTCAACAAACATTTGCTCACATTTACCAACCTCCTATTCTAAAACGGTCGAAAATTACTTGGTTTAAGCACACAAACAAACCACCAAACTTGCTACGGGGCTTTCATCAATTCAGGCAAGCCTGATTCAGTTAATTAAGTAAATAAACTTGCAAAGGATTGAATAGCCATAAATCCTTGATTGATGGCATATAGACTGTAGAGGTCTTCCTTCTCTAATGATTCTAAAGCTTTAGCTTGCTCTTTCATTCATTTTTTTTATGATATGATTGTGAACTGAACTAATATTTAATGAAAAAGGAAACTTACAAATTAAAGGTTAATAAATCATCGAATGTTTTGGGTTATAGACGAACAACATAAATCCTTTTTCTCCACTCTTATAAGGTTATCACCACTATTACATTAACAACTAAAGTAGCTTTAAACTATCACTTACAACTACTCATGTTTGCTCCATTAACTACAATCCTATCACTTCTCTAACTTTTTACAGGCACGGTTACTGATCTCCATTTAACAAGGAAAAGCATTTCAACTGATGCCCCCTCTTAATTCCATCAAGTTTTCGGGTTCATGTCGCAGACATCCAGCTAAATTATATACTGACGGCTAGCTCGAACAACAAAATTAATTGCAGAGAATAAAATTATTTAACATATAACAGAGACAATATAAGTAGAACAGTGTAAATGTATCAGAAGGAACACATACAATTTCAGTAGCATCAACACGAGTTCCAATAATCTTCAATCTCACTTCACTCTCCTTTTGAATTTTTACCTGTTGAACATCTTATAGGTGCAAGTTAGATCGAAAGGGAAATAAAATAAATTCGCTGATATTACTTGCAAATAACAGAAACAATAATTCATTTAAGGAAAAGGGGAAAAAAGTTCATTTCAACTGTTCAAAATAAAAAATTCGTAAGAATAATAATTCACTCATATATAAGGTACTCACACCAGAACTCTGCTAATGTCAGACAACACATCTTCAAAAGAGAAATCTACAACATTTCTTAAGCAATGGCTAGTTCTCCATTTATGTGTAAGTTTGAAGAAACTATTCATGACTGAGACTGTCTGTGGCTGCCAATTGGTTAAGCATATCAATACGACACTACAACGGTGATAGAAAACAATGAATACCATGACCAGTATATATATATAATATGGAATCATGGATACGATATGAGTACGCAGTATATAAAATCCCCAAAACATAAATTTATGGATTAAGAATATATACATAAATGCTCCTTGCTAAGGCCTGCTTGGGCCCAATCAGCACTTAAGTGGGATACCCTGCACGCCTCGGAGAGGAAAGAGTATGTATTAGAAGACTTCTCTTTGTCAGTTCCTGAAAGCCACTTCAGGTCTACATTCGCTCATTAAAGCATTACTTGAGTCTCCATGGCAACCAAGTTGAAGACACATCATTCTACTCAATTAGTCAAATCATGATTCTTGGCAGGGCTCATTCGAATGTTTTGGCAAACATTATTGGCTGCTACTTGTGATCTTGTCCCTACTAAGCTCATTGGAAATGACTAACTTCAGTCTCACACTGCTTTTGTTGTCAAGGCATGGTGATTGAATGCACCCCTGAGATAGGGTGGTCCCCAAATCTCATTCATCAGCATTGGTAGTTTCCTAAGCTATATAACGAAAATTTAGTCCCCTCCTATGGTGGATCTTTCCATAATTGGACAACCAACCAATTCAGAATTCACTCCTTTTACGGGCAAGCCATGATGATCAAATATGTTCCTGAGATGGTGTGGTGGTCTAGACTGCACTGGTCATTCTCTTGCACTATAACTGAATTAAGATCCCCACAATGGGTGGATCATTTCATAATTCGTGGCCTAGGAACAAAAAATTCATTACAATAATGAAATTTACTCTTTATCAAAGCATAGATGCCGTCAACGTTCCTTTTTTATATAAATTTGTATGGATATGAGCCATTTGGCAATAGCAAAGCCAGTAGTCACAAATTTTGGATTCCAGATAATTCGAAGCCCTAAAAAGCTACACATAATCCTGAGTTTCACAATATCAAGGTCAAATTCCTTGACAAATTATTGTTATTCAGGGAACATATAACTAATATTGCTTTCCTCAATATGTCAACGGTTATTTGAGGTGATCTGTAGTCTAGGTTCTTTACAAAATAAGGAATATAAAGTAATTTTTGGGTCTTGCACCGCTATTGGATGGTCATGATCCCCTTAAATCTCTCATACATCTTTGGTAAGTTTAGATTTCCTTCTTTAAAAAATTGTCGTATCCGTGGTATCGGCGGCTTGAATTTTTCCAATCTGGACGATCTCACATCCATCTCGTCCGATCCCTGATATGGATCAGGGATCCCGATCTTTTGGAGGATCGGATTATCCCTCGCTTCTCTTTTCTATTTGATATAGAAGTCGAAGAGTCCCTATTTCCTATTTGTCTTGTTGATTCAGGAACCATACGTAGAAATTCCTCCTTCGATTCAATGGGATTTCATTTCACTCCAATAGATACATCTTGAGTAATCTTATTTATTTGAAGACCCACAATCCATTAGTTAATAATTTGCACAAACAACTTATTGCTGTTTCTACAGTTTCAAAGATATAAATCACTTTCAACAAAATCAAGATTTACCTTTGAGTGCAGGATTACCCTACAACTTAACTTGCATGAATAAATTAATAAAGTGAACAGAAAAAAATTTGGCCAGACATTTCGAGATAATACTTGCAGTTGGTTAGAGTGCTGGTCTGTCACGCCAGAAGTCGCGGGTTCGAACCCCGTTTTCCCGGCCCGACCCATTTTGTCTTCACTGGAAGCTGCTGATCCCGGTGTAGCATTCAATACTATTCTTCTTTCTTCGGTCTCCCCCCCTCCCCCTTCGTTTGTTGTGGGTCGCGTCTCACCGCAGGCACTTAATGAATGAATGGAGATCCGCCTTATCCCGCTGAAAGATGTGAATCTAAAGATGAAAATTCCTTACTAATAGGGGCTAGAGTGAACTCGGCGACCCACTTCTTTGATGCTCGTTAAGAAGTCGAAGACTGACTTGTGACTTGCTGACCGGTGTGGTGTCCCACCAATTGATACCGATGTTTCGTACTCTTTCGACCAGGTCATCATAATAAAATACTGAAAAATCTTTCTGAAGTGAGAGAAGGAGGGAAGGCACGCTAGCGCGCTACAACTAACAGTCTGCTTACAAGATTAGCGCGCCAAAGCAACCCTAGTTTAAGTACTAGCGTCCCACCCCAACGTTGTTGTACTTTACTCTCCCCCGCTTGCTGCTCGCCTCAGCCAGACGTGGCTTATGTAGTGGGCTTAAACTAAGGTAGCTGGCCTACGTGCTCCGACTTCTTGGGCCCCCCCACTGGAGATGAGATGACGGGTAACCTTTGGGAGGTGTCGTCCATAGTGGTTCCCCCCCCCCCTCCCGCCTTTGGTGATTGACCGAACAAATAGGCTAGGCCGTCCCCCCTAATGAATCGAAAGGTAAACATTGATGATGTTTTTTTATTTGTATTCCAAATTAGCATTACTATCATCACTCAGTGCAAGAAAGGGAATGTGGTTGCAGTAGAAGGTAGAGCAGATTTAAAGGTATATTGTGGATATTATTTAATTCATGAAAATGTATATATCATGTTTCCTCTAGGAGGCTTTCTATTTCCTCAAATGAGTAAAAGTTGTCACCTCGTCGCATACTGCACACGAGTGAGAACTGGGTGAATGACATTGTCAAGCTATATCATGATGTCAACATATCAAATATAATCTAATCAACTACAAACGAGACTTCAATTGCAAATATAATCTAATCAACTACAAACGAGACTTCAATTGCAAATATGAAGTAAACACAAGCACAAGGTCCAAAAATTACATACCGATCCATCAGACGTCGTGTAGCTTGGAATATCCCCTAACATGAACTCCATATCATCAGGGATCAACTAAAAAAGAAAGAAAACAATGGTTATCAGATACCATGGTTTTTATAATAATAGCATGGTGTGCTGATTGTTGAAGATTACTAAACCATATTCTATGTTTATCAGCCTTCGGTTCGACGTGTAAGATAAGAGCTTGAATTTGCTGCATATGCACTAATATGCGCTTGTGTAGCCATCTTACTAATAATTTCACTCATGGTCTACATTATTTAGATGGGAAAAGCTGGGGGATTATCATCATCATCACAATGATGGTGGTTACACTTGGATTTTTTTTAAATTCATTTTTTGCATCTCTTTATGCAAGGAAAAATAAAATCAATTTCACATAATGCAAGTACGAAAGGCTGAATAAAAACAAAGTAAAAGGAATTTGGAAAAGTCAACATGAAATCTAAAAATAAGGGAGCCAAAATCTGGATTTTAGCTGGAGAAATCAAGCTAGACGAAAAATTTAGTTACAGCAGTCTGACCATTTGCTTACAATTATGACCTATTCATGCTGATAACAGGATAAATTTCAGCGCAACAAAAAAAATATTAAAAACAATAATGAAGCTAATCAATGGAAATGCAATTGCCAAGCATATAAAATCCTACAACAGAAAATAGCATAATGGGTTTTAAAACTCACATGAGTAGACACAAAGACCTGGACTGGCCCTGCTTCTGCGAAGAATCCCATCTATGACATACAGATCACAATAAGAATAAATAAATCAAACAATTAAAAAATCACCAATTTCCGAAACCAAATCAAAGAAAAGCAACCTTGTTAACCATAGTAACAACAGCTTCAAGAATCTCGCCCTTAAAAGGCCTGAAAACAACGCAGTGATATTTAACGGGGAAGGTGACAAATCCGGTGCCCTCTCTGATGAGGCCCTTGCCAACATCATCCACACCAGTGATTGCCACCACGAACCCGTGCCTTCCGCTATAAAATTTAACAGTAAAGAATTAGAGTTTGGATTAGGATTTTAGGAAAATTACAATTTGGGTTTTAAAGAGATATAGAGAGACAAAGAGACCTGCAGGTTCCCTCAACATCCTTCATGAGCTTGGAAACGAGCTTCTCTCGAAGGTGGGGACCAAAATGACGAGGATGCAATTGCATGTTCCTCTCCAATGTTATGTGGAAGAACATCTTGAGTGAGAGAACCTGGGGGAATTGGGGGAGAAAGGCGATAGATTATTTTTTTTCTTACCAAGGTATAAGGATTCCAGTACCTCAATATTAGTATATAATGTCGAATATATCATTAATCAACTACACTAAGCATATCCATTGATAAACAGAAAATGCATACTGAGTGAACTAGAGAAGGTTATTTATACAATGGTAATTTTTGTTTCCAGCTCAAAATCCATATCAGCATGCTTGTATAAACTACACATTAAAGATCACCAGCACCATCTTTCTAAATGAGAAAGAATCAAATGTACAAAAGCTTAATACATGACAATTGGTCAAGGTCACACCCAGAGAATAAACTTATCAGATTCCACAAGTATGATTCCAATATCAAGAATACTATTAAATATATCTAGCATAAATGTAAAGTCATAGAAAGAAAGTATAGAAAACATGTTGTTGCCATGTTGGTGCTATGTACCAGACTATCAATAAGGTATCCAACCAATTTGGGTATCACTAATGTCAAAGCTGAACATATATGCATAGGGTCTAAAAGCAAAAAAGATAATAGAATGACGACTTAATTAAATGAAAACCTTTTGGATCTATACAACAAAATATATATACTACCTGACAATTCAGATCAAATTCAAAATAGACTCTAGCATACGTAAGAAATATATCCTACGAAATCTCTTGCATATGTCAAATAGCCTATCAAATACCTCACATTTGTTATCTATGGACCATTACAATCACTATGCAATGAAAACATCAAGTGGGACAATACATTCTCACGGCCTTTATTAGGGTCAGCTAATTATTATTTACACCACGCTGAACTTTTGAAGAGAATTTCAGCAAGATGTAAACTATTACCTATGAGCTAATACACCTAAATTGTTGAGAATGATCCCATTTGCATCACTGGTTCCCAGACCTGAAAACTCTCAATAAAGAAATAATAATGTTGTGTCATAACAAATGATAGAAAACTATGCAGTTCAGCCAGAAAACCACTCTGCAAAAGTGCTTTTCAAAGCTCCATAAAGGGATAAATAACTTTCAAATGAAGTCACTTAGAATGCTTATTTCAGCTAATGGTTTCCATAGTCAAATAAAAAAGAAGGGCTATTGAACAAGGCAACCGAAGTGCAAAATTCTGGTCCGAAACCATCTCAAACAAGGCCTATTGATAGGGACTAACAACAACAACAAGAACGAATTATCTTTACGATTCATTGCGTGTAAAGTTCTGAATATTCTTTTGTGCTGGCCGAAAGCTAAATCTAACACAACCCTCCTCCTCCCTTATCCTGACGTAGGACGGGAAGCAAGAAGATTGAAACTTTAAGCACGAAAAAGTAATTTTTTTTTCAGGCAATCAATAAACACAATCAATTACACTCCAAATCATATTAAAACCTATAAAAAATGAGTAATGCTTCATCCACTACCAATTCCACTACCATTCTCTTCACTACCTTAAGTGGCATACTTCTATTGAAGAGTTCCACCACCTACTGTATCTTCCCCTATATGCAGTGAAATTTGTAGCAAATGTAGCATTACTCATAAAAAAATATCACTTTTTCACAATAGTCCTCCCAAAAGATAGACAGATAGTCCTTCATATCATCATGTTTTGTATTATTAAAAAAAAAGAAAAAAAAATATTGAATTCTTCAGCATTGTAATGCTCAAGGAATTTTTTCCTACAAGTTATCACTTCAATGCTCAAATCAAAGGATTCAAAGACTCCAACTTTCTCCAAACAATATGATCTCTATTCTAAAATCTTAAATCTAAATCCATAAAATGGAATCTTAAACTGAAATCATAACAAATTCCCAATTATAGATTTGACAATGTTAACAACTCGAATCAAATTAATCAATGGTTTGAGCAGTACCTTTTGCGAGTTGAAGCAAGCAGGGAAGGAAGGAAGTCAAGCCCTACTCGACCTAGGGGGAAATTAGGATTTTGATCGAAGAAGAAGAAGGGAACGATGAGAGACAGCAAGAGAAGGAGACGGGGGGAGAGGTTTTTTTATTATTTATTTTATTTTTTTGGGATTGGCTGTATTTTACTTTGAGAAAAGTGAGCATGTGTTTTTTTTGATATATCGGGTAGAGCCAAAAAGGCTCCGACCATCAAAAAATATATTAATCAATAAGCAGAGTAACTGTACAATAACATAATCAACGGTTTTACAAGATGTAAAACAAAATTAAGCGAAAATTTCCATTACAAGTGAGCATGTGTTTGTATGAGAAAATTTCCATTATACAAAACTAGTAATTTCACGTGCTATGCACGTTTTGATAAAAAGTTTGAGTGGAACGTGCGATACATGTAAGTCGGTAGTAATCAGCACTTGTAATGAATGCTTTATACTTTAAAAAAATTGGAGTTGAACGGGCACCGCACGCAAATTTTTTAATTTTTTGAAGGAAAAACATTGAATTGTACGTACGATGATGTGTTACGAAATAGATTTGGAATTGCACGTGCGACGTACGTATTTGCTTTGTGACAAAAAATTAAAAATTATTTGTTTGGTGAAGGAAAAAAAACTTTGATTTACACGCGTGATGCACGTGTCAATAAATAGAGTTAGAGTTCCACGTGCAACGTCTGTGTTTCATTTGTAACAAAAAAATATTAAAAAATTATTTGTTTGGTTACAAACTCAAAGTGACAAAGTGACAAACTCTCCCATTAATAGTAGTAGATGATTATATTCATTCGGTGGGTCCTCATAAAAGATCAATTCCGTTCATCATATTTATCATACCAATGAATATATGTGTAAAAAAAATCAAGTTGTTTGAAGGTCGTTTACCCATGCATTACGTGGTTGAAAAATAAACGATTTCAACAACATTACAAATCGTATCACAAATTGGATCACATGATGAATAGGTAAACGACCTCCAAATCACTTGATTTTTTTACACATACATCCATTGGTATATAAACATGATGGACGGAGTGGATCCTTTATGAGGGCCCCACCAATTGAGTATAATCACTTTGTATGAAGAAAATTTTCTCGTACAAATATGTGCATCACTTTTCTCTTTTATATTTTATATTTGGGATTCAGAGGGTTCTGGGTTCGAGTTGTTATTTATGGGGTTCGATAGGACTTGAATTTGACCGAGTTTTTGGCGCGGACTTTGAGAAAGAATATTACTTTAACCCATTATTGTTAGTGTTTTCTCCACACAAGTCCCCAACAAACATTGAAATACAACATTAGTCCCTTTCGATTTGCTAATTTCACATTAGTCCCTCGACCAACTCTAAAAGTAAATGAACAGATGGTGCCGTAATTACAACCTCATGCAAATTATGATCAATTGAACACACTTTTGAGAATAAATCTTAGGTGGATGACTATTGTTATCTCAAAATAATCTTTCTGCCATTGCAATTTCATTATCTTCTAGATCATTTTGTTTAAAAAAAATTCTCCAAAATTTATTCAGTGCATTATAATTCATTAAACGATGCACTTGGGTTTCAAATTGATCACTTTTGAAGTTGATCAAGGGAATAATATAAAATTAACAAATTGTTAGGAACTAATTTCATGTTCAAAAAAAATTAGATCCACAAATCTCGACTCCCTCCTCCCTCCTTCGCCCCCCTTGCTCCCTCGTCTCTCCTCCTTCCTCCGGCTCCCTTCCTCCTCCGGTACCCTTCCTCCTCCAAATCCACTCTCCCGCCTTCCTTCTTCCTCCAGACCCCCTCCTCCACCTTCCCTCCGTCAGACCCCCTACTTCGGACCCACACTCCCTCCTCCAGATCCCTTCCTCCCTCCTCCCTTCGTTGGACCCCCTCCCATCTCCTCGAGCCTTACTAAGCGCTGATTTAGGGAGGGGAAGAGGTCGTTGACTCCCCCCCTCCTCCCACCCCTCACCAAAATGTATTCCTTAATATCCAAACGAATCTTCCATAATATTCAAATGACAACCAACTTTCAATAATTGAGAAAACTAATTCTATTTGTTGTGGGGCAATAGTGGTCAAGAAAGTTCAAAGTTTGAGCTTAATTTTGATCAATTCACGTGGGTGTCTAGGATCTCTCTCGTGTTAATGGGCTCGAAGGTGGCATTTGTGTTACCAATAGGGGCAACGGCCGTTGCGGTTGAGGTTGGCGATGATGGAAAACGATGGACAAGCTTGATGATGAGAGACATGCTTTAAGTTTGACCTATTCAGGTTGAACTGGATGGGTTCCTAAGGTTTCTTTCGTACCGGAGAGTTTGGAGATGGCGTTCGTGTTACCGTTGGTGCCACAACAAGTTGCGATTGTGGATAATAGTAGATGGTGGACAAGCTATGAATTGAGAAATGACTTAACATTGACCTATTAGGGTCATATTGGAGGGATGCATGTGGTTCCTCACGTATTTATAAGCTTGGATGTGGCATTTTTGGCACCGTGGGGACGACAGCAGCTCTCATTGCGGGGTGGCAGGGGCAGTCAACGATGGTCAAGCTAGGGGATGAGAACTATGCCTCAAGTTGGACATGTTCATGTCAGATTGGTGGGTGCCTGCTGTGTCTCTCGTGTTAAGGAGCTTGAAGTTAAGGTTTGTGTTATCGCTGGGCGACGACGATTGTGGTTACCAGTGGCTGTGATAACAAACGGTGTACAAGCGAGGGGATGAAAGAATGAGCTCAATGTCTGACCTACTCTGGTCAGATTGGGTTGGCACGAGAAACTTATTTTGATGAGGTCGGTCGACAAGTAGGATTAAATTTTGTTGTATTATTTGTTTATTGGTTGGGGAGTATGAGTTCGAGGATCTAGCCTGTTGAGTTTCATGAACTTCATAATCCTTATCTTTTATTGTATGTTTTGTTTAAATTTTTTTAATGGAACGCGGTGGGCCTTCAACACACCGTTAACGAATATATATGTGTGTGTGTGTGTGTGTGTGTGTGTGTGTGTGTGTGTGTGTGTGTGTGTGTGTGTGTGTGCGTGCCTTCAACACACCATTAACGAATATATGTGTGTGTGTGTGTGTGTGTGTGACGAATATATATGTGTGTGTGTGTGTGTGTGTGTGTGTGCGCGCGCGCGCGCGCGTGCGTGTATAGAGAGAGAGAGAGAGAGAGAGAGAGAGAGAGAGAGAGAGAGAGAGGGATTTCTTCCATTGCAAACGGGTCTGTTTGCACGGACCCATTGTGAACGGCTCAGATCCGTTCCGGTTTTTTGTGTGATATTTTGCCTTAGACCGTCGTTGTCAACGACGGACTAAGGCAAAATATTCAAATTTTTTTAAACTGTATCTTCTCTCTCTCACTCTCTCACTTCTCTATCTATTTTCTTCCCCGATCTAAACCCTCGTAACTCAACCGAAACCCACCCCCTCTCACTCCGGCGACTCCTCTCTCACTTCATTCTCTCACTCAGCATCGTTTCCTCGTTGGCACTATCTCTCTCTTCCGAAGCACCTCCCCCGACCCAAGAAACCCTAACCCGGCTGCTGCTGCTCCTCCTCCGTCCACTTCTGTTGCGTCTCCTCCATTCCCACACTCTCTTTCACCCCCAATCTCTCCTCCTATCTTCAAAACCACTCCTCCTCCAATTTTCGAATGCAAATCGGAACCCTAGTTCGGCGACAACACCTAGATTGGGAAAATTCACAGTAGTGTAAGGTAACGACTTCTACCCTGCTAATGATTTCGTAGTTGTATTTGTGACTTACTAGATTGGGGAAATTACCTGAATTAATTAAATTAGGCCAATAATTTTGTAGATGTAGTAGTTTGTATGTAGTATCTTGATAATTTTAGACGTTGGAATTTTAGTCGTAGTTGTAGTTGTAGTTGATTGCTTAAATTGTATATTTATTCGTATTTTAAATTGTTTGATATCAGTAAAACTGCATAAACTATCCAAAAAGAAATTCAAAACTTTGCGGGTAGGTCAGACTCTCATTACACAAGCCACCACAACTTGTAGAAATGATTTTCGACTCACGGTTTGTGAGATATGGCCGTGTATTGCTTTTGGTGTACAAAAACTAAAATAAAGTAGTACACGGCCGTACCTCGCAAACCGTGAGTCGAAACTCACTTCTGCAGGTTGTGTTGCCTTGTTTTACGTGAATTCGACAAATTTGCTAAGTTTTTGAATTTTTTAATGTCGTTTGTGCGATTTTCTCATGTTACTCGAACAAGAACAAATAAAGTAAGAATTTTTTTAGTACAGTTACACTAGAAAACCCTACAAACTACCTTCAAAAATTACGAAACTTTGCGAGTAGGTTGGACTCACGTAACACAAACAACTGCAACTTGTAGAAGTGATTTTTGACTCACAATTTGGTAGATACGGCGGTGTATCGCTTTTGGTGAACAAGAACTAAAATAAAGCGGTACACGGTTGTATTTCGCAAACCTTGAGTCGAAACTCACTTCTACAAGTTGCGTTATCTTGTGTTAGGTTAGCCCGATCCACTCGCAAAGTTTCGGAATTCCAGGTTTGTATTTGTGTATGTTGTCTTGTATATTTATATATGCAAAAAGTAAGTAGGGCTATATGATTACTGTGTTCATAATTGTTTTTTTGTTTTTTTTTTTTATGTTGGATATGGATAGTGTTGAAGGAAGTTCCGTTGCCAGATAAAAATTTGTTCGTGCTTAAGAAAGAGATGAATTTCGGCCGCAAGTTGATGAGCACCTCAAACCAAAGATAAGTATGGTATTTCATACTTTAGATGAAGCGGAGAAATTTTATGTATTATATTGTAGATGTGCGGGTTTTGCTATGCGTAAGGGTGAGAATAAATACAAGGGAACCATTGTAGATAAATTATATGTATGTGATATGGCTAAAAAATAGGATTAAATCGGGACCGTTCACATCGGACTCGAATCTTAAAGCTCAGGGGTAAAACGGTAATTTCACATGCAAATGGGTCCGAAGCGGGTACTGGGTCTCCTTCTCACAGATCCAATAACCCGCAAACGGATCTTCCTCAGCTGGGTACGGGTTTCAACCCGCTACCAACCCGATCCGACAAGATACAATCAAGGTCCCTGATTAGACCTAAATCAACGGCCATGATTCACATCTATCTTTTCACTGGGGATTAGGGATTAAATTCCTTAACTGATTATAGGGGATATACCTTATCAGATTACATGCCTTATCTGATTACGAGGAATATTCCTTATCTAATCACGGGGATTACATTCCTAAAACCAGTCCCTAAGACGCCTATAAATACCCCTCACCCATCTCCATTAAGAGGTAATCAATCTTTCTCTAGTTAAACGCTCTTTCATAATCTTTTCTAGATTACTGACTTGAGCGTCGGAGGGTGCGTCGCCGGGAACAACCCCGGTGTCTCGCACTTTTTGCAGGTGAACGGCGGGAGCGACGATCAGAGTTCGACGGAACAGGTACATAGGTTTTTCTATTCAGTTTCCCCAAGAACTCACAAATTCATCTGTTTGCCCCCACACCGAATTTAGCGGCAACAGATTGGCACCGTCTGTGGGAAACATACGAATAGCAGCCCCTCCTCTTTCCGTCGACTAGATCTTCTCCAGCCATGCCTCCGAGAAAAGCCAAATCTAGGGGGTCCAACCGTGGGCCCAATCCCGCCGATCAGCAGGAGCCAGTCCCTGACCAACCCGTTCTGCAGCAGGAACGACCTCCGCTTCAGACGGAAGACCCTCTTCAGCAAGATCAGCCCCTTCAGAATCAGCAACCCCCCAAGGGTCCGACCGGACCTCAGAATGCTGGTGCGGGGGGCTCCCGCGGAAAGCAACCTCTCCACCAAGACCGCGTCTCCATACACAATGCCTCTACGGATTCCATGGCTTCACACAATCCTCAGAATCGGCAGAAGAAGGACGTGGATCTTCGTCACCGTCTGGACGAAAAACGGGCCCGAGAGGGAACCTCCCGCCACTATCGTCCGGGTGAACGATCTCCCCGTCACCGGGATTACAGAAGGTCTCCTAACCGTAGGGGGCGAAGGGAATCCCCCGAGCATCGCAGAAGAAGGCCACGCTCCCCCGTGGGTCGGCAACAGCCTAAGAACGAGGAGGCACCAATCACCCGTGCCGAGTTCCAGCAGTTCCAAGCGACCATCCTACAAGCTCTCACCAACGCACCCAAGGCTCCATCTCCTCCCCCGGTCCGAAGCCCTCGCCGACGGTTCCCCTCTCCTCGTCCTGCTCCTACTAACTCCCGGCGTACCCCAAGTCCTCGTCGCTCCCGAAGCTACCATCGCCGCAGCCCTCGTTCTCCTTCGTACGAAGATGAGTCTCGAGGCTCGGCAGATCACCGTCGGAGGGATGACGCCATGTACCGCCGTCTTCATGAAGTAGAAAGGTGCCTGGGTCGGATAAACCGAGAAGAGGAGCTTAGGGGGAGGACCCTACGTCCTAGCCAACCCCCTTTCTCCCGAACCATAGTGGATGCACCTGTCCCGTTCGGCTTCAAACCTCCCCAATTTGAGACTTACACCGGGGAGACCGATCCAGTCGATCACATCGAAAGCTTTAAGACTTTGATGCTCCTCCATCAAGCTTCCGATGCCCTCCTCTGCAAAACCTTCCCCGCGACACTGAAGGGCCCAGCTCGAGAGTGGTACTCCCGCCTCGCACCGTCTTCCATATTCTCCTTCGAGCAGTTCGAGACACTCTTCATCACCCACTTCGTGAGTAGCAGGCGCACGGAGAAGACCAGCATTTCACTCCTCCAGCTTAGGCAAGAGAAAGGTGAGAAGTTAAGAGACTATGTGAAGAGGTTCACAGCTGAAGCCAGGACTATAGCCTCCCTCGACCAATCCGTCGCAACAGCCGCCTTCCAATCCAACGTCTTCAATTCCAGCCTCCGCTCCTCTCTTGCTAAGAAGCCTCCATAGAACTTTGCCGACCTCCTTCTCAGGTGTGACAAGTACATTCGTGCCGAAGAGGTCGCCTACCCTCCAAGCTTCGGAGGGTCTGCCTCAGGGACGAAACGAAAGCTGACCGAAGAAGATGAGGGCTCCCAAAAATCCCAGAAGGACAACAATGGACAGCGTCGCCCGACCCCTCGGTTTGAGAAGTTCACCCCCCTCATTGCCAACATATCAGAAGTCCTTATGGAGGTGGACAACGAAGGGCTACTCCGCGCTCCCCCGAGAATGAATACACCTGGCAAGAAGAGGAATAAGGATAAGTGGTGCCGCTTTCACAGGGACCATGGCCACGACACGGATGATTGTCGGGCTCTCAAGGAGGAGATCGAAGAACTCATACAGCGGGGGCACCTGATCCAGTTCGTCCAAAAAGAGGGGGCCGAGCTCCTCACCTGATCACCACCTCTTCCAAACGAACAGAAAGGCCCGCCGAGCTTCAAGACTCAGCTCCTCCCAAGAGGTCCTCACCTTATTGTAGAAGTAGGATTTTGATTTTCAATAAGGCCGATGCTTGTAACTCGGCCAGCAGCATGTAATAATGGCTCGCCCTATTGGAGCAGCCACTTAGTTTATTTCAATAAAACTTATCTTTTCATCGAAAATTATTGCTCTTGCTCCTCTATCTCTCTGGGTTCGGAGTCCAGCTTCTTCTACATGGCTCCTCCTGCAACTCACTAAACTCTAACGATGGCTCCGGAGTCCAACACTTGGTTCGATTCTGCTTCGAATAACTCGCTCTTAAGCGGGTTAGAAGTGGTTCGCCATTCGGAATTGCTCCCACAGCCGTTGAACAACTTAAACGATGGTTCCGGAGTCCAACACTTGGTTCGATTCTGCTTCGAATAACTCGCTCTTAAGCGGGTTAGAAGTGGTTCGCCATTGGGAATTGCTCCCACAGCCGTTGAACAACTTAAACGATGGTTCCGGAGTCCAACACTTGGTTCGATTCTGCTTCGAATAACTCGCTCTTAAGCGGGTTAGAAGTGGTTCGCCATTCGGAATTGCTCCCACAGCCGTTGAATAACCTCACAATGGTTCGGAGTCCAGCACTCGGCTCGACTCTTCTTCCTCGGCTCGTCCTCAGACGAGCCAGGAGTGGATCGCCGTTCGAAATTGCTCCTGCAGCCGTTGAATGGATCGGAGTCCAACACTTGGCTCGATTCTACTTCGCAAGTTCGCTCCTAAGCGGACTAGAAGTAGCTTGCCATTCGAAACTGCTCCTGCATCCCTCAAACTAACCTCACGATGGTCGGGGTCCTATGGCTCGAGTTTACTTCACCGGCTCGTCCTTAAACGGGCCGGAGGAAGATAGCCATTCCGAACTGCCCCCACGACCATCCGAGCTGAGTTACCCATCTACCGAGAAGCAAAGTGGCGGAAAATGTGCCCCAAAATCCGTGCTCGGATCTACCGAACAAGATGCATCTACCGAGCAGCTAAGCAGATGAAGAGCAAGAAGAAAAAGAGGCTAACGGGTCAGGGTCGGATCCAATACCCTCGGTCCGACCCATGCCCTTCTTAGCTCCCTCATTCCTCTCCTTCTTCAGTCTTCCCGCCAAAGGTACCCAACACTTCTGCTCTTCTTCACCGTGCGGAAGAACAAGGCAGAGGAGAGAACCCAATTGCCTCTTCTCCCCTTCCTCTTCTCCTCTTCTCCACCGTGCGGAAGAACAAGGCAGAGGAGAGAACCCAAATGCCTCTCCTCCCCTTCCTCTTTCTCCTCAGAAGTGCTACCGATCCGAAGTGCTGCCGTACCGACCCTCGTTTATGGAGAAAAATTCGGCCGACCACATCTAACCGTTGGATCATCTCAGAATTCACACTCAAGCGTGATGGACGGATCAGATCACGCCTCGTCACCACAAAACGACAAGATAACGTTTTCTCGAAACTCGTGCCTCTTGTCTCGTGATTCGCGCTACGATCGTGATCAACCGTCCAGATCGAGCTGCGTAGCCTGGATCTGCCAATCTACCAACCTGCGGAGCGGCGAAAATGTGCCTCAAAATCCGTGCTCGGATTCGCCGAACAAAGCAAGCAGATGAAGAGGAAGAAAGAAAAAGAGGCTAACGGTCGGGGTCGGATCCGATACCCACGGTCCGACCCATACCCATCTTAGCTCCTTCATTATTCTCCTTCTTCCCCAACACATCTCCTCTTCTCCGCTGTGCGGAAGAACAAGGCAGAGGAGAGAACCCAACTCCTCGGCCGGGCTTCGTGCTTCGCCACCTCCACTCCGGGCAATGCCGACTCCGAGCTCCCACTCTCGCCGAACTCTCTCCGTCGCCGAGCCGAACCCTTCACCTCTCCAAGCTTCACCGTCGAGCTCCGAGCTCCTTCGTCGGCGCTTCCTTCGAGACGAAGATGAAGGAAAAGCGGGGAGAGGCGAAAAAGAAACAAAGAAGAAGGAGGGCGTGGGGCAAGTTCGGTGGAGAAAGAAACGAGGAGGGAGAGAGAGTCGAAGGAGAAGCGAAGAAAAAGAAGAAGACAGGAGAAAGAAGCAGCAAAGCCACCTGGCATGCCACGTGGCATCTTTGGAGGTACAGCCGAGCCGTATGGCCGAGCCGTATAGCAGAGCCGGGGTGCCTTCGCCGAAGCGCCGAACCGAGGTGCCGAATTGCCGACGCTGTATATGGGGAAAAATTCGACCGAACCCATCTCACCGTCGGATCGTCTCAAAATTCGTGCTAAAACATGATGAACGGCTCAGATCTCGCCACGTCACCACAAAACGACAAGATAACGTTTTCTCGAAACTCGTGCCTCTTGTCTCGTGATTCGCGCCACGATCGTGATCAACCGTCCAAATTGAGCCACATAGCTCGGATCTCAAATCCGAGCTACCGAACTACCGAACCGCAAAGTGGCAAAAAATCTCCTCAAAATCCGTGCTCGGATTGGCCGAACAAGAAGCAGATCCGAGGAGCTCAGATTTTCCGAACAAGAAGCAGAGGAGAGAGAGAGAGAGAGAGAGAGAGAAAAAAAAAAAAAAAAAAGCACAAGGGCCGCGTTCGGACCCATCAAGGGGATCCGACCCGAACCCCAATCCAGCTCTTCCCCTACACTCTCCCGCCAAAAACAAACCAGAGACGAAAAGAAAAAACCCAGCAATCTCTCCTTCATCGTCTCTTTCGCCTCCGCTGAGATCACGCCCTCGCCAACGTCTCCAGCGCCGAGCTCCTCCCTCCTCGTTGAGCTCCATCGTCGACCTCTGCCTCCATTCCTCACCAACTCCACCGCCATCGAGCACCGCCGAGCTCGCCTCCAGGTCGAGGAGACCCCTTCGCTGTCTCCAAGCCAAGCCTCGTCTCCACGTCGCCGAAGCCCTTGCTTGCGAGCTCACCCCGACGTCGAGCGCTTCGCCAACTCGAACGCCATTACTGAGCTCGAACCTTCCTTCAACTCCAAGCTTCGTCGAGCTCGAGCCCCTCTCGTCGAACCCTGCCGCCGAGCTCCCTCTGTCGTCGAGCCGAACCCATCTTCTTCAAAAGCTCGCTGCCGAACTCACCTTCGTCAAAGCTCCGAACCATCGAGCCGAGCTCTCCTCCACTGAGCACCCCCTCCACGAGTGAGCTCCGAGGTCTCCTTCACAATCTCCGTTCGTCACCGAGCTCCCCTTCTTTCGAGCTCCACCGCGCCGAGCTCGAGCTCCACCTTCGTCTCCACTACAGTGCCGAGCTCCATCTCCGACGAACCCCACTCCGCTCGTCGTCCCTCGCCGAGCTCCACAAAGCCGCTTCGAACTCCCCTCGGAGAGGCGAGCTCCGAGGCCTCCTTCACGAGCTCCGTTCGTCACCGAGCTCACACCGCCGACGAAGCTTCGCCGAAGCGTAAAGCCCACCTCTGCCATTGCCGAGCTTGAACTATGCTACCTCCCCTGCGCCGAGCCACCACAGTCGAAGCTCCGAAGCATCGAGCTGCGACGTTGGCGGAGCTCCATTGAACCTGCCGAAGCATCGAGCTCCGACGTCCCACCTCCGAGCTCCTCTCTACTGAATCGACGAGCTTCAAATCCACTTCGTCACGAGCTCAACCCATCACCATGCTCTCCACCTTCGTCGCCGAGCTCGCAACAATCGCCGGAGCTACCCCACTGTTGAGCTCACGATGGCGAAGACGAAGGACGAAGAAGAGTTCGGTGGAGAAAGAAACAAAGAAGAGTCGAAGAAGGAGCGGAGAAGAAGTAGAAGAAGCAGCAAGAAAGAACAGAGAAAGAAAAAAAAAAGGGGGGGGGGGCCGCCACGTGGCACTGCCACGTGGCATCTGGCCGAGCCGAACTGTCTTCGCCGAAGCACCGAACCGAGGTGCCGAATTGCCGACGCTGTAAATGAAGAAAAAAAGTGACCGACCAACACGATCCGTCCGATCGTCTCAAAATTCGCGTCGCGACACGATCGACGCTCAGGAACGCGCCACGTGTCCCGATCGTGATCTGCCTCACGATGCGCGCTGATCTGATCATGATGGACGGCCAGAAACGCGCCACGTGTCCAGATCGTGATCTGCCTCACGATGCGTGCTCATCTGGTCATGATGGACGGCCAGAAATCTGCCACGTGTCCAGGTAATGTTTAATTAATTAATTTATTTATTTAATTGTTTTTTTTATTTAAAAAATCCAAAAAAAATATTTAAAAATCGAAAAAATTAATTAAAAATTCTAAAAATAATTATTAATTCAGAAAAAATTATTTTTAAATTCTGAAAAAATAATTATTAAATTAGAATAATTAATTAATATTTTAGATAATTAATTATTTAATTCGGAAAATGAATAAAAAATTCAAAAAAATGAGAAAAAATTCAGAAAAATCTGGAAAAATCACCAAAAATCCAGAAAATCCTGAGAATACTTTTGGGCATTTTACAAGCCCATAATAACACTGTTACACCCCGAGCAAGATTCCAAACTCCCTTAAGAACACCGATAAAATCCCGTACGCCATTAGAACAGTTAAACTACTCCTCAAAGGCTGATTACACTCAGTCTTTAGGAGTGGGGGGCTCGTGATATGGCTAAAAAATAGGATTAAATCGGGACCGTTCACATCGGACTCGAATCTTAAAGCTCAGGGGTAAAACGGTAAGTTCACATGCAAATGGGTCCGAAGCGGGTACTAGGTCTCCTTCTCACAGATCCAATAACCCGCAAACGGATCCTCCTCAGCTGGGTACGGGTTTCAACCCGCTACCAACCCGATCCGACAAGATACAATCAAGGTCCCTGATTAGACCTAAATCAACGGCCATGATTCACATCTATCTTTTCACTGGGGATTAGGGATTAAATTCCTTAACTGATTATAGGGGATATACCTTATCAGATTACATGCCTTATCTGATTACGAGGAATATTCCTTATCTAATCACGGGGATTACATTCCTAAAACCAGTCCCTAAGACGCCTATAAATACCCCTCACCCATCTCCATTAAGAGGTAATCAATCTTTCTCTAGTTAAACGCTCTTTCATAATCTTTTCTAGATTACTGACTTGAGCGTCGGAGGGTGCGTCGCCGGGAACAACCCCGGTGTCTCGCACTTTTTGCAGGTGAACGGCGGGAGCGACGATCAGAGTTCGACGGAACAGGTACATAGGTTTTTCTATTCAGTTTCCCCAAGAACTCACAACTTCATCTGTTTGCCCCCACACCGAATTTAGCGGCAACAGTATGTAATAAAGCCGGGGAGTCACTGAGTCATCCTAATGATACTAGACGGGAAACTACTTCTAAAACGGGTTGCAAAATTTTCGTTTGTGTAAAACTAAACAAAGTAATACATGGATTATTTATTCATTTAATGAACCGCACAATCATGAATTTACTTCACCTGGCAGACGTCACTTGCTGCCTCGAAATTGTGTAGTTTAAAAATTTGAAAAAAAAGTGATTGGTTAACTTACCGAAGCTAATGTCTCTATATACAAACAAATGCTTTTCTTCGAAGGTACACGTGGAGGTCATGATAAAATTGGATTCACTGAAACCAATGTTAGAAATCTAAGGAGAGACTCGATGGAAAGTATGAAAGGACACGACGGGCAAATGCTCATTGAGTTCTTCGAATCGAAAAAGTTGACCGATCTTTTATTTTTTTTATGATTACCAGTTAGATCCCGAATGGGGATTGTCCCATTGTATTTGGGTGGATGGTATCACTAGGAAGAATTTAGAAGTATTTGAGGATGTAGTTTGCTTTGATGCTACCTACAACACGAACCATTACGGAATGTTATTCGTACCATTTGTTGGAGTCAACCATCATTGAAAATCAACGTTCTTAGGTTGCGAGTTCATTCCAAATGAGAAGATATCCTCATTTGAGTGGTTCTTTGAAAAGTGGCGAGAAGCAATGGGACATGATCCAATCGGCATCGTGACAGATGAGGATCGTGGGATCGGTGCTGCAGTGAAGAAATTTTTTCCTGTGACTCAGCATTGATATTGCATTTGGCATATTTTTGGATAAGTTACCGCAGGAGGTGCATATAGCGAATAATATCGATGAGTTTAGAGATGCTTTGAAGAGTATCATCTATACGGAAGAAGAAGAGAAGTGGAAATTATTGATTTCGCAATACAAAGTTGAGAATAACAAATTGTTGAACGATAAATTCGAAATACGTGAGAAATGGGCCCCCGTCTATGCAAGAAATTTATTTTGGGCCGGCATGTTGAGTACCCAACGAAGCGAATCTCTACATTCATCCTTGAAGCAACACACCCATAAGAAGTACTTCTTACATAAATTTGCCGTCATCTTCGACCGAGTCTTAGTAAAACAAAGATACGAGGAACTTAAAGAAACTCATCGTAATCGTGAGGAGATACCAAAATTGAAGACCGAATGGGCTATGGAAGAACAATTGATGTTTATTGAGTATTTATCTCGTTTCTTTGGCCCATAAAAAAAAAGCTTTCGACCTGAGGGGGCGTGTTAGAATACAAGTGCAATATCCCTCAACCCTTATA
>CM030367.1:223977750-224044224 GCA_017893485.1 Hemerocallis citrina
ACCATTGTACTTTTGGATGATTTTGGGTCTAGATGTTCGAATCTAGATGGAACTTATGATGTTTGTAATAATTGGTTTCTTTAAACCCTCTTTAATGAAACAGGTGACCCCAGTTGGTCACTTTTATCTCAAAAAAATTCAACATCTTCAAAGTCCTACTTGAGTTTGATTTGATGCAAATTGCAGGGTTCACACTTATCCCATGCATGTTCACTAGAGGAATGAGATATGTCAATTTATGTTTTGGTTCGGTATAAGAATGATAATCTCTGATCTCTAATCTCTAATCTCTAATATCTAATATTATAATGAGAGAAAGCCTTAGTGTCATTTGTCATTTTTTCATTCTACGAACATGTGCAACGCATGTACATAACTAATATAAAGAAAGTTTCCAGTTCAAATCCTCCCTCCGTCAGAGTTTTTATTTTTGTTTTTCGAAATTATTAAAACGTGCATCGCACATTCGCACGTGTAAATTACTAGTTCACATTAAATGTGAGAAATGGTTCAAAAGAGTGATGCTTCATGTGAAAATTGAAATGTGATAATGGGCTAATAACTTTGTAGATAAACATTGATCCAGCCCATGCACAAAAGCAGTCCGACTTGAAAGATTGATGATTCTGGCCCACGGAGTTGTTAACAAAATAATAGGGAGAGCAATATAATATTTACGTGGCTTAGTAAATTTGATCTAAATCTATTACTAGTAATTTACACGTCTTAATAAATTTAATATTTTAAAAATAAAAATACAGATATAGTATGAGTTAGAACCTGAAATCTTTTTTATATTAGTTATGTACGTTTGCTGTACATGTTAGTAGATTTACAAATTGGTAGATTTATAAATGACACTAAGACTTCTCCCATTATGGTATTAGAGATTAGAAATTATAGATTAGCGATTAGAGATTAATGAAAGAGATTAGAGATAAGGAGCGCAATCAACGTTGTCTAATGTCGGTGAAAGAGCTACACATTTTTCATCTCCGGAACTTCTCAACTTTTCTCTTAAGATTTTTCCTTTTTTAATTTCTCTTATATTGCAAGTGTTTGCACTTGAAACACGAAACTCTACTAGACTCTAGTCATCCAAAATTACAAAGATAATCTATATATAATCCTTAAGATTTCTAAAACACCGTCTGACATAAGGTAGGTCCGTGTACATTAGGCCAATTTTAGAACTAGAGACAATAGCGCAATCAAAATTTTCCTTACACAAGCCCAATCTCTTTACAAAGCCCGTTTTCATGAAAGACAATCCACACATATAATCAAATTGTGTAGAAGGTGGAGGTGTTTAGCAGAGGAGTTCACATTAACCTCCACTAGTAATTTACCCCTGGGAAGCATGATTTAATAAATAGTATTTTTAAAAAGTAAAAATTTCGACGTAGTCTGGCCTCGAACCTGATATCTCTTTTAAATTAGTTATGTATGTGCGATACACGTAAGTTGATTTTGCTTATTGGAAAATTAATTTGTATGTACCCGTGTTTTATGGATTTTTTGAATTTTTATTGGAGAGTTACTTTGTACGCACGATGCATGTGTTGGTAGATTTACAAACGACAACTCTAACTCTCTCATATCTAATATTATAATGCGAGAGTTGGAGTTGTCATTTGTAGACATTCAACCATCCAATCTCACCCATTTATTTTTAAGTGGACGTTATATTAATCATTCACTCATTTTTAAGTGGGAGTTATATTAATTATTCATTTATTCATCTGTAGTTAGTTACCATAATACCCTCAAAGTTCAAATTTATTTATGACGTAATTATTAACAAAAGTGCCATTAATATAAAATAAAAGTTTGGGCCACTAGGGATAATTTGTAGTTAGTATGTATGAGTAAAGGGAGGTCTTAGGTTCGATGCAAGATTACATCTTATTATTATTACTATTACTATTATTATTATTATTATTATTATTATTATTATTATTATTATATATATATATATATTAATTAGAGCGTGCATATTAATTAGAACGTGCATATCTCCACTATTTTAATGGGAGAGTTTGTCACCAAACAAACACGTGCATTGTAAGCAAACAAACACGTTCAATGCACGTGTATAACTAATATAAAGAAGGTCTTAGGTTCGATGCCTAAAAAAAAATACAAAGACGTGCACCGCACATGTGAATTACTAGTTATCTCTAATATTATAATGGGAGGGTTGTCATTTGTAGACAACCTGCATGTAGACATTCAACTATCTAATCTCAACCATTCTTTTTTAAGTGAGTTATATTAACCATTCATTTACTCAACTGTTGTTAGTTACCATAATACCCTCAAAATTCAAATTTATGTACAGCATAATTATTTACAAAAGTACCACTCATATAACATAAAAGTTTGCCCCACTAGCGGTAATTTGTAAATAGTATGTATAAGTAAAGGTTGGTCTCAGGTTCGAGACCAGATTACGTCTTATTATTTACTATATAAAAAAATTTAAAAATTGATTAGAACGTGCATCGCACGTGCAAGTTACTAGTATCTCTAATATTATAATGGGAGAGTTAGGGTTGTTATTTGTAGACATTCAACCATCTAATCTTAACCATTAAATTTTCAGTAAGAATTATATTAACAATTCATTTACTCAACTGTTGTTAGTTACCATAATACTCTCAAAGTTTAAATTTATTTACAACATAATTATTTACAAAAGTACCACTTATATAAAATAAAAGTTTGTGCCACTAGGGGTAATTTGTAAAGAGTATGTGATGAGTAAAGGGATGTCTCAGGTTCGAGGCCAAATTATGTCTTATTATTTACTATATTAAAAAAAATTAGGACGTGCATCGCACATGCAAATTACTAGTCACTAATATTATAATGGGAGAGTTGGGATTGTCATTTGTAGACATTCAACTATCTAATCTCAACCATTCATTTTTAAGTAGGAGTTATATTAACCATTCATTTATTCAACTGTTGATAGTTACCGTAATACCCTCAAAGTTAAAATTTATTTACGACATAATTATTAACAAAAGTGCCATTAATATAAAATAAAAGTTTGTGCTACTAGGGGTAATTTGTGAAAAGTATGTATGAGTAAAGGGAGGTCTCAAGTTCGATGTCAGATTACGTCTTATTATTATTATTATTATTATTATTATTATTATTATTATTATTATATATATATATATATATATATATATATATATATATATATATATATATGTTACCGCTAAATCTGGTGTGGGGGTAAACAGACAGAATTTGTGAGTTCGAGGAGAAACCTGAATAGCGAAACCAAACCTGACCCGTCGTTGACTGATCGTTGACTCCCGCCGTTAACCTGCAAAAAGTGCGAGACACCGGGGGGGATCCCGGCGACGCACCCTCCGACGCTCAAGTCAGTAATCAGAAATGATTAAGAAAGAGCATAAATTGAGAAAATACTGATCACCTCTTAATGGAGATGGATGGGGGGTATTTATAGGCGTCTTAGGGATCAAATTAGGAATGTAATCCCCGTGATTAGATAAGGAATATTCTCCTAGTCATCAGATAAGGCATGTAATCTAATAAGGTATATTCCCTGTAATCAGTTAAGGAATTTTAATCCCTAATCCCCAGTGAAAAGATAGATGTGAATCATGGCCGTTGATTTAGATCTAATCAGGGACCTTGATTGTATCTTGCTGGATCGGGCATGCAGCGGGTTGGAACCCGTACCCAGTTGACGCGGATCCGTTCATGAGTTATTGGGCTTTGAATAAAGACCCAGTTCCCATTTCAGACCCGTTTGTAGGCGAAATTACCGTTTTACCCCTGAGCTTTAAGATTCGTGTCCGATGTGAACGGTCCCGATTTAATCCTATTTTTAGCCATATCACGAGCCCCCCACTCCTAAAGACTGAGTTTGATCAGCCTTTGAGGAGTAGTTTACTGTTCTAATGGCGTACGGGATTTTATCGGTGTTCTTAAGGGAGTTCGGATCTTGTTCGGGGGTGTAACGGTGTTATTCTGGGCTTTTGAAATACCCAAAAATATCCTCAGAATTTTCTGGATTTTTGGTGATTTTTCCAGATTTTTCTGAATTTTTCCTCATTTTTTGAATTTTTTATTCATTTTCCGAATTAAATAATTAATCGTCGAAAATATTAAATAATTATTCTAATTAAATAATTATATTTCTCAGAATTTAAAATAATTTTTCTGAATTTATAATTATTTTTAGAATTTTTATTTAATTTTTTCCAATTTTTTAAATATTTTTTCGGATTTTTAAAATAAAAAAAACAATTAAATAATTAAATAAATAAACTAAATAATACCTGGACACGTGGCGCGATCGTGTGCGTTGATCACGATCAAGCGAGCGCGCATCGGGAGGAGGAAGAGGAGGCCATTTTTTTGGTGTAAGAGGGTCGGTTCCATGAATGCTCGGCAAAAGGTAGCCGAAGTCCCTATGGACGCCACGTGTCAAGTCAACAGTTGACTTTTTTTTTTTTTTTTTTTTTTTTTTTTTTTTTTTTTTTTCGCGCCAGCTCTGTTTCTCTCTTCTTCTCTTTCGTTCTTCTTCTTCGTTCTTCGTCACCAGACCGTCCCCTCGTCCCCTTCTCCAAATCCCCCTCCATGCTCCGTGTAGGTCACGGTCGAGTTGAGCTCCGGAGTTCGACGAAGCTAGGGGCACGGCGAGAGAGATGGAGAGGCCGAGGGGAGCTCGAGCCACGGCTTTGAAGTGTGACGGCCGTTCGGCGATAGGAGGAGTTTTGAGGAGCTCGGCAGCGGTGGTTTCGGCGTAGGCCTTGGAGCTCGTCCATGGGTTCGATGAAGACGGAGCTCGCTCGAGGTGGGAGCTCGACGGAGCTTGGTCGCGATCGGAGCTCGCGCCGTGGAGGAACTCAGCACTGGAGCTGGGGCTCGGCAGTGGAGGCGTGGAACTCGGCGCGAAGTGGTTCGAAGGTGAAGCTCGGAGTTGAGGAGAGCTCGACAGCGGAGCGATGGGTTCGAAGCTCGGTCGGAGAGCTTGGTGACGGAGCCTTGGCGAAGGTGACGGAGCTTGGCGCAGCCATGAGCTCATTTTTGGAGAACTCAAGCTTGTCGATGAGTTGGCGGCGGCAAGGGTACGGAACTTGGCGACGTGGAGCTCGAAGGAGAAGGGGTCGAAGCTCTGTGGCGGAGCTCTGAGCGAGAGATCTGCGAGCTTGGCGGCGGAGGAAGCTGGCGACGAAGGGCGGTAAAGCTCCTCGTTGGAGCTCGGCGCCAAGGCGATGCTCGGCGTAGGAGCTCTGAGCTTCAACGGTATGGAGATGATGGGTTCGTCGAGAGTAGCTCGAGCTCGACGAAGGTTGACGAAGAGGTGGCCCGTGCGTGGAGGTGATGCTCGGCCACGGAGGTGGCGAAGTCGGAGCTTGGTTGTTCGAAGAAGGTGGGTTTGAAGTTCGACGAAGCTTCAAGATCGGCACCGAAGCTTCGATGGCGTTTGGCAACGAGCTTGGCCATGATGGCGAAGGCGGAGCTCGGGGAGATGACGAAGCTCGGAGCTCGGCGTCGTGGTCAGCCATGGCGGAGCTCGAGGAGGGAGCTGATGGCGAGTGGAGACGAGCTCGGGGTCAAGTTTGGTGTCGACGAGGTCGGAGGTTGACGGAGGTGTTTGCGAGCTCGGGATGGAGAGCTCGACGCCGGGGTTAGACGACGGAGGGGGTGCGTTCGGCTTTGAGCATGGAGCTTGGCCATGGAGAAGGAGAGCTCGTGGTTCGGCCATGGCGGAGCTCGGAGTTTGGAGACAGCCCGGTCGGAGAACGGCGCTTCGGAGCTCGTCGAAGTGGAGTGGAGCTCGGCGGTCGGTGAAGGTGATGGACAGTGCTGTCTGGTTTTGGCGGGAAAGGTGGAGAAGAAGAAGTGAAACTGTATGGGGTTCGGGTTTGAATCCTTTAACGGGTTCAAACCGACCCGTTTAGCCTTCTTTTCTCTCTTTTTTTTTTTTTTTTTTTTTTTCGGTCGGCTGGTGCCGAACTCAACTGGTACCGAACTTAAGCCCGTAAAACGGTCGGTGTCAAGAACGCTCGGCATCAAGAACTCCAATTTTCCCCCTATAATAGGGTCGGTGTCAAGAACGCTCGGCAGCTGGTGCCGAACTCCAATTTTTCCCCTATAATAGGGTCGGTGTCAAGAACGCTCGGCAACTGGTGCCGAACTCCAATTTTCCCCCTATAATAGGGTCGGTGTCAAGAATGCTCGGCAGCTGGTGCCGAACTCCAATTTTTCCATGCAGAGTTCTTCTCGATGTTCCCGGTGCTACGGAGGTCGGCTCGGGGCGTGCGACCCCTTGTTTCGAAGCTAATTCGAAGATCTACAACTTCTCTTTAGGAGTGAGATGAAGATTCACCCTCCTTCATGGTCAAAACAGCCAGAGAATATCCTTGTATACATGAGGTTGAGGAGAGTTTTCGATGTTCCCGGTGCTACGGAGGTCGGCTCGGGGCGTGCAACCCCTTGTTTCGAAGCTAACTCGACGATCTACGACTTCTCTTTAGGAGTGAGACGAAGATTCACCCTCCTTCATGGTCAAAATAGCCCCGCAACATTCTTGTCTTCATGAAGTTGAGGAGTATTTTGGCTTTTTGCTTGGGATCGGCGGCAACTTTGTTAGAGAAGAATGGGAGGAGAGAGAGAGTTTGGGTTTGGATCCTTAACGGGTCTGAACCCAACCCTATAGCCCCCCTCTTCTTTTTGTGTTGTTTGTTTGGTTGCTTGTATATGAGAGCGTTCGGCGAAGGGGTCCGATTTTTCCCCCGTAACGAGGTCAGTGCCACGAACGCTCGGCAGCTGGTGCGGAGCTTGATTTTTCCCCCGTAACGGGGTCGGTTCCACGAACGCTCGGCAGCTGGTGCGGAGCTTGATTTTTTCCCCCGTAACAGGGTCGGTTCCACGAATGCTCGGCAGTAGGTGCCGAACTGGAATTTTTCCCCATAACGAGGTCGGTGCCACGAACGCTCGGCAGCTGGTGCGGAGCTTGATTTTTTCCCCCGTAACAGGTCGGTGTCAAGAACGCTCGGCAGCTGGTGCCGAGGCTCGAGACTTAGAAATTTTTTGGAGATCTTGACTGCCGAACTCAAACCCATCATACGGTCGGTGGCAAGAACGCTCGGCAGCGGGTGCCGAACTCAAATGTGCCGAACTCAAGCCCGTAAAACGGTCGGTGTCAAGAACGCTCGGCACGGGTGTCGAACTCCAATTTTCCCTGCAGAGTTCTTCTTGATATTCCCGGTGCTACGGAAGTCGGCTCGGGGCGTGCGACCCCTTGTTTCGAAGCTAATTCGAAGATCTACAACTTCTCTTTAGGAGTGAGACGAAGATTCACCCTCCTTCATGGTCAAAATAGCCCCGCAACATCCTTGTCTTCATGAAGTTGAGGAGTGTTTTGGTCGTGGGGATTTTGGAAGAGGAGCTCCACTCCTAGGGGCGGAGAAGCTGTGCTGGGAAAACTCTTGTGCCAGGAAGACCCTTGTAAGAGCCGTGGGAAGACCCATCCTTTGAGGTGAGCAAAACGAAGAGCTTGGCTTTAGGAGAGAGCCATTTGGAAGACAAGTTTGAGGAGCAACTCTAGGAGAGAGTTGTGAGCTCCGATCTTGTTGAGAAGAGGTCCGCTTCGGAGGCGAGCGGAGGGGAGAGCTCCATTTGTAGAAGAGCCATCTGGAAGAAGAGTTTGAGGAGCAACTCTAGGAGAGAGTTTTAGCTCCGAACTCGCTTGAGAAGAGCTCCGCTTTGGAGGCGAGCGGAGCGAAGAGCTTGGCCCTGAGAAGAGGAAGGAGAGGAGAGGCATTCGGGTTCTCTCCCCTGCCTCGTTCTTTCGCACAGTGAAGAAGAGCAGAAGTGTTGGGTACTTTTGGCGGGAAGACTGAAGAAGGAGAAGAATGAAGGAGCTAAGAAGGGTATGGGTCGGACCGTTGGTATTGGATCCGACCCTGACCCGTTAGCCTTTTTTTCTTCTTGCTCTCCATCTGCTTTGCCGCTCGGTAGATGCATCTTGTTCGGTAGATCCGAGCACGGATTTTGGGGCACATTTTCCGCCACTTTGCTTCTCGGTAGATGGGTAGCTCGGCTCGGATGGTCGTGGGGGCAGTTCGGAATGGCCATCTTCCTCCGGCCCGTTTAAGGACGGGCTGGTGAAGTAAAGTCGAGCCATAGGACCCCGACCATCGTGAGGTTAGTTTGAGGGATGCAGGAGCAGTTTCGAATGGCGAGCTACTTCTAGTCTGCTTAGGAGCGAACTTGCGAAGTAGAATCGAGCCAAGTGTTGGACTCCGATCCATTCAACGGCTGCGGGAGCATTTTCGAATGGCGAGCTACTTCTAGCTCGCTTAGGAGCGAGCTCGGGAAGTAGAATCGAGCCAAGTGTTGGACTCCGGAACCATTGTCAGTTTAAGGGGTGTGGGAGTAATTTCGAATGGCGAACTACCCTTAGCTCGCTTAGGAGCGAGCTTGCGGAGTAGGGTCGAACCAAGTGTTGGACTCCGTACCATTCAACGGCTGTGGGAGCATTTTCGAATGGCGAGCTACTTCTAGCTCGCTTAGGAGCGAGCTCGCGAAGTAGAATCGAGCCAAGTGCTGGACTCCGGAACCATTGTCAGTTTAAGGGGTGTGGGAGCAATTTCGAATGGCGAACTACCCTTAGCTCGCTTAGGAGCGAGCTTGCGGAGTAGGGTCGAACCAAGTGTTGGACTCCGTACCATTCAACGGCTGTGGGAGCATTTTCGAATGGCGAGCTACTTCTAGCTCGCTTAGGAGCGAGCTCGCGAAGTAGAATCGAGCCAAGTGCTGGACTCCGGAACCATTGTCAGTTTAAGGGGTGTGGGAGCAATTTCGAATGGCGAACTACCCTTAGCTCGCTTAGGAGCGAGCTTGCGGAGTAGGGTCGAACCAAGTGTTGGACTCCGTACCATTCAACGGCTGTGGGAGCATTTTCGAATGGCGAGCTACTTCTAGCTCGCTTAGGAGCGAGCTCGCGAAGTAGAATCGAGCCAAGTGCTGGACTCCGGAACCATTGTCAGTTTAAGGGGTGTGGGAGCAATTTCGAATGGCGAACTACCCCTAGCTCGCTTAGGAGCGAGCTTGCGGAGTAGGGTCGAACCAAGTATTGGACTCCGTACCATTCAACGGCCGTGGGAGCATTTTCGAATGGCGAGCTACTTCTAGCTCGCTTAGGAGCGAGCTCGCGAAGTAGAATCGAGCCAAGTGTTGGACTCCGGACCATTGTGAAGTGCTTAGCAAGTTGTGGGAGCAGCCATGTAGAAGAAGCTGGACTCCGAACTCGTTGAGAAGTGCTTAGCAAGTTGTGGGAGCAGCCATGTAGAAGAAGCTGGACTCCGAACTCATTGAGAAGAGGTCCGCCTCGGAGGTGAGCGGAGCAAAGAGCTCGGCTCTGGAAGAGAGCCATTCGTGAGACAAGTTTGGGGAGCAACTCTAGAAGAGAGTTGCGAGCTCCGAACTCGTTGAGAAGAGGTCCGCTTCGGAGGTGACCAAAGTGAAGAGCTCGGCTCTGGAAGAGAGCCGTTTGTGAGACGAGTGCGAGGAGGAGCTCTTGGTGAGAGTGGTGAGCTCCGAACTCGTTGAGAAGAGGTCCGCTTCGGCGGCGAGCGGAGGGAAGAGCTCGGATTGGAAGAGAGCCGTTTGGGAGACGAGTTTGAGGAGCAACTCTAGGATAGAATTTGAGCTACGAACTCGTTGAGAAGAGGTCCGCTTCGGAGGTGAGCGGAGCGGAAGAGCCCGGCTCTGGGAAAGAGCTGTTTGCAGGATGAGTGTGAGGAGGAACTCTAGGAGAGAGTTGTGCTCCAAACTCGTTGAGAAGAGGTCCGCCTTGGAGGTGGGCGGAGCGAAGAGCTCGGCTCTGGAAGAGAGCCGTTTGGGAGGCGAGTTTGAGGAGCAACTCTAGGAGAGAGTTGTGCGCTCCGAACTCGTTGAGGAGAGGTCCGCTTCGGCGGCGAGCGGAGGGAAGAGCTCGGCTCTGGAAGAGAGCCATGAGTTTGAGGAGCAACTCTTGGAGAGAGTTTTGCACTCCGAACTCGTTGAGGAGAGGTCCGCTTCGGCGGCGAGCGGAGGGAAGAGCTCGGCTCTGGAAGAGAGCCGTTTGTAAGATGAGTTTGAAGAGCGACTCTAGGGGAGAGCTGTAGCTCCGAACTTGTTGATAAGGGATCCGCTTCGGCGGCGAGCGGAAGGAAGAGCTCGGCTCTGGAAGAGAGCCATTTGGGAGACGAGTTCGAGGAGCAACTCTAGGATAGAATTTGAGCTACGAACTCGTTGAGAAGAGGTCCGCTTCGGAGGTGAGCGGAGCGGAAGAGCCCGGCTCTGGGAAAGAGCTGTTTGCAGGATGAGTGTGAGGAGGAACTCTAGGAGAGAGTTGTGCTCCAAACTCGTTGAGAAGAGGTTCGCCTTGGAGGTGGGCGGAGCGAAGAGCTCGGCTCTGGAAGAGAGCCGTTTGGGAGGCGAGTTTGAGGAGCAACTCTAGGAGAGAGTTGTGCGCTCCGAACTCGTTGAGGAGAGGTCCGCTTCGGCGGCGAGCGGAGGGAAGAGCTCGGCTCTGGAAGAGAGCCATGAGTTTGAGGAGCAACTCTTGGAGAGAGTTTTGAGCTCCGAACTTGTTGAGAAGAGGTCCACTTCGGAGGTGAGCGGAGTGAAGAGCTCGGATTGAGGGAGAGAGAGCTCGGCAACGATGGGTTTCGGCGAGGAGCGTGCCCGGAAATCGGAGCTCCGGAGTGTGAGCTCGGCATGGCGAGGAGTTGGAGTAGAGTTCGAGCTCGGCTCTTGAAGATGGAGCTTGATGACGGAGCTCGGTAGAGGAGAGCTCGGCATGGGTTCGGCGAGGAGGTGGCCGATGATGGCGTTGTTGGCCATGGTGAAGCTCGTCGGTGGAGAGGTTGCTTCATGCGGGAGCCCCCCACACCGGCATTCTGAGGACCGGTGAGGCCCTTGGGGGGTTGCCGGTTCGGAAGAGGAGGTTGGTCTTACTGGACACGGTCCTCGGCGGGCGGAGGGAGCCCCCCCAGTTGTTGAAAGGGATGGACCGGGACTTCTTGCTGGTCTGCGGGGTTGGGTGCACGATTGGACCCTCTGGATCTGACCTTTCTGGGAGGCATGGCTGGAGAAGAGCTAGTCAACGGGAAGGGGAGAGGCAGCTATTCGTATGGTTTCCCACAGACGGCGCCAATCTGTTACCGCTAAATCTGGTGTGGGGGTAAACAGACAGAATTTGTGAGTTCGAGGAGAAACCTGAATAGCGAAACCAAACCTGACCCGTCGTTGACTGATCGTTGACTCCCGCCGTTAACCTGCAAAAAGTGCGAGACACCGGGGGGGATCCCGGCGACGCACCCTCCGACGCTCAAGTCAGTAATCAGAAATGATTAAGAAAGAGCATAAATTGAGAAAATACTGATCACCTCTTAATGGAGATGGATGGGGGGTATTTATAGGCGTCTTAGGGATCAAATTAGGAATGTAATCCCCGTGATTAGATAAGGAATATTCTCCTAGTCATCAGATAAGGCATGTAATCTAATAAGGTATATTCCCTGTAATCAGTTAAGGAATTTTAATCCCTAATCCCCAGTGAAAAGATAGATGTGAATCATGGCCGTTGATTTAGATCTAATCAGGGACCTTGATTGTATCTTGCTGGATCGGGCATGCAGCGGGTTGGAACTCGTACCCAGTTGACGCGGATCCGTTCATGAGTTATTGGGCTTTGAATAAAGACCCAGTTCCCATTTCAGACCCGTTTGTAGGCGAAATTACCGTTTTACCCCTGAGCTTTAAGATTCGTGTCCGATGTGAACGGTCCCGATTTAATCCTATTTTTAGCCATATCAATATATATATATATATTAATTAGAACTTGCATCGCACGTGAATATCTCTACTATTTTAATGGGAGAGTTTGTCACCAAACAAACTCCATTTGTAACAAAATAAATACGTGCAATGCACATGTATAACTAATATAAAGGAGGTCTTAGGTTTGATGCCAGACAACGTTTTTAAAAAATATATATATTTACGAAGACGTGCATGCACTGCATGTGTAAATTACTAGTTATCTCTAATATTATAATGGGAGAGTTGGGGTCATCATTTGTATGCATTCAACCATCTAATCTCAACCATTCATTCATTTTTAAGTAGGAGTTATATTAACCATTCATTTACTCAATTGTTGTTAGTTACCATAATACCCTCAAAGTTCAAATTTATTTACAACATAATAATTTACAAAAGTACCACTCATATAAAATAAAAGTTTGTGCCACTAGGGATAATTTGTAAAGAGAATGTATGAGTAAAGGGAGGTCTCAGGATCGAAGCCAGATTACAACTTATTATTTACTTTATAAATAAATAAAAATTTGATTAGAAGTGCATCACACGTGCAAGTTACTAGTTATTATCTTATAATGGGAGAGTTGGGGTTGTCATTTGTAGACATTCAACCATCTAATCTCAACTATTAATTTTTAAGTATAAGTTATATTAACCATTCATTTACTCAACTGTTGTTAGTTACCATAATACTATCAAAGTTCCTATTTATTTAGGACATAATTATTTACAAATGTGCTACTTATATAAAATAAAATTTTGTGCCACTAGGGGTAATTTTTAAAGAGTATGTTATGAGTAAAGGGATGTCTCAGGTTCGAGGCCAGATTATGTCTTATTATTTACTATATTAAAAAAAAAAATAGAACGTGCATCGTACGTGCAAATTACTAGTATCTCTAATATTATAATGGGAGAAGGCCTTAGTGTCATTTGTCATTCGTCATTATACCAACATGTGCAACGCACAAACATAACTAATATAAATGAATTTTCCAGTTCAAATCCTCCCTACGTCAGAGTATTTATTTTTATCTTTTGAAATTATTAAACGTGCATCACACGTGTAAATTACTAGTACATTATAATGGGAGAGTTGGGGTTGTCATTTGTAGACATTCAACCATCTAATCTCAATCATTCATTTTTTTAGTGGGAGTCATATTAACCATTCATTTACTCAACTGTTGATAGTTACCACAATACCCTCAAAGTTCAAATTTATTTACAACATAATTATTAACAAAAGTGCCATTAATATAAAATAAATGTTGGTGCCACTAGGGATAATTTGTAAAAAGTATGAATGAGTAAAGTGATGTCTCAGGTTCGATGCCAGATTACGTCTTATTATATATATATATATATTAGAACCTGCATCGCACGTGCAAATCTCTACTATTTTAATGGGAGAGTTTGTCACCAAACAAACTCCATTTGTAACAAAAAAATACGTGCATTGTAACCAAACAAACACGTGCAATGCACATGTATAACTAATATAAAGGAGGTCTTAGGTTTGATGCCAGACAACGTCAGAATTTTTTTAAAAATATATATATTTACAAAGACGTGCATCACACGTGTAAATTACTAGTTATTATATTACTAGATTTGCCCGTGGGCACGTGCCTACGGCACGTCTTCGGAACGATATAGCATATGAAAGTCTTGTAAACAGTAAAACAACAATTATGTAGCTCAAGTTTGAATAGTAAAACAATAATTAGTTATAAATAAAAGTCCATGTTTCCATTAATATATGTTGAAAAATAATTATAAATGGGGGGGGGGGGGGGTGTAAAATCCAACTTCTTAGAACTTTGAGTATGGAAAATGATGAAATTTAATCGTTGATGAGATATTTGTTATTTTCAATGTAACATGAGCAATAAAAAAATACATAAAAAATATGAAAATTTACAAACCTGGAATATGAAAATAAAAATTTCTGAGTAAATAGAGAGAGAATGTGAGAGAGTGAGAGAGAGAGAGAGAGAGAGAGAAATAAATGAGTTGTTTTGGGGGGATTTGAATTTGAGTTTTGGGGAAAAACTTTTGGGCAGGAAAATATGTTTTGTGAGGTTAGATCTGGACCATTGATTTCAACCCTATTGAATGAGAGCCAGTTGATAGCTTTCTTTGTGTTTTATTATATAGATAATGAGAGAGTTGGGGTTGTCATTTGTACACATTCAACCATCTAATCTCAACCATTCATTTTTAAGTGGGAGTTATATTAACTATTCATTTACTCAACTGTAACACCCCGAATTTCAAATAAGGATAAATTTGAGATTTCACAGGATCTTTACTTCACTTCGTACAATTTTACAAGGAAATTTTAAAACTTTTTATTCACAATACATCAGAGTTTCTTTACACTTGGTTTTTACACAGCGGAAGACTAAAAGATTACAATAATGAAAAACAACTTGTATAACTTTAACATCATTTGCAACATCTTTAACTTCTAAACAGCAACAGCATATCCACTTTATAACTCCATGAATAGTCCATTACCTGCATGTCAGTCAGTGGGCACATCAGTTACTTACAACTGACGAAATGTTATACACGGCTATCCTCTCTATGCCGGGAATAGTATAACGATCTCATACTTTAAGAAGACACAATAAAATTAAAATGAATAAATAACGTGTCAAAGGTGATTATTCTAAATATAAGTGTATGTCATGCCTTAATGCCTAATGCACACAATTCTACACTAGGATGACACTAATGCACACTTGTTCAGATTCTATGCATCCCATACTACATAGGTCCGAGGGCAAGCGCCTACGTACTCCACATTGAAGGGTTCGATCCCTCGCCATGAGACTACCTAGTAATTAAACAAGTTTTAGAGTTATTTCACAAATACGGATCTCAGCCTCCCTGGCTAGCCTCCCTGGCAATAATAACAGATCCCAGCCTCCCTGGCTATTATATCGTGAGAATAATCCCGTAAATGCCCCTCTAGCCCCGGTATATACATATTCTTTGGAGTATGATAAACATCCGCCGACTACCCTAAGTCTCGGATAAAATATAGTCCATCTCCTACGGAGCAATCACAGTCCACCAACTGGGTCTATAGCTACGGAGATCCACCGCCGACTATATAGAAGCACCCATTTACGTTTGCACAAGTCTATTACATCTTCACCTAAGTGCCTAATTATCTTTAGTTCAAGACATGAATATGTTATCACCCTAGAATCAGTTTTACCTCATACCGGATTTATTCACAAAATACGAGATTGCCCGACGGCTTTATCTCGAAATCAAGTCTCAAAATATTTCTTTCAAAATTACCGGTAACCGAGGTCTTACTAATTCTAAATCATAAATCTTTCATGTACAAGAAACATGGGTATTCACACCCTTTCATAATCATGTATTAAACTTAAATAATTTCTTCTTTCAACTTAATCACAAGTAATCATAGTCTCATCATTATTCATGATCTAGTCATCCGTTCACATTCTTTATAAGCAAAAGAATAATTTCTTTTAAGAACACAATTCCATCACATGAGGTTTCATAATAAATCCAAGCCATTATAATGTCTCACTTTACTTAGAATATTCTTCGAACAAATAAGAGAAAAATTCTCTTCAAGAAAATCACTTCACAAAAATAATACTTTACTTTTCTTAATAAAAGAAAGATCTATGATAGATTTTTAAGTTCACATTATTCATCTCTTCTATCTCAATTGTATCTCACATATACTTGAGAGATTCTACAATTCTTTTTAATAAAATCCATTTTATTTTGTAGAATTTCTATCATTTCTCCCAATTTTATTCCCAAAAGTCCTTTCAAATATTAATAAAGATCCATAAAAAAAATTCCAAAAGCAATCTAATTTCCTAAACACCCCAAAAAACAAAAGTGGGCCTGGGTTTCGAACCCATGCCCACACGTCACCACAGTAATCAACCCAAAGTCCAACCACAGCCATAAGTCCATGTGGACTTACTGTTCACACGGGCAACCAAATCCCATATATCAATATCCCACTGTCGGTTTTTAAAAAAAAAGAAACCGAAAGTAAAAAAGAGAAAAGGGTTTGCCGAGTTTCGAACTCGTGACTTCTCAAAGCAAGGGCGCGTTACAGTGCCTCCGCTAACCAAGAATTCCATGTGACTTTTCTGTTACTAAGTTATACTAATCTGCTTTTGTTCAAACTTTCTGTTATTCTATTATCTTCAAACTCGATTTTTCTCTTGATCTAATTTTTCATATAATTATAATTTGTTCATCTATACTGAGTTTACTTTCTCACAGTAACTCATAATTTTATAATGCATAAAAATAAAACTAACTTTCAAATTATTACACGAACTTGCATTTATTCAATTCAATCAAAGTAGCACACTACATCTTTTGCAATCAATGAGTTGAATAGCATCAAATTTACTTTACAAAAATATAGTTGCTTATCAAAAGAAAATCTCAACAATTATTCACATAATCAAAATTTTACATTCATGTATACTAGTTTATGACAAACTAATCAATTATTCTTTTCTCACTATTAACTTTACTAATCATAATCATGATTTATGACTATTCACCACATCCAATAGTATAGATTGTTTTATTTTATCATAATCAAAATTTATACTACTCATTAATCATAATAGCATGCATTCCCTATAATTTAGAAAGTATAGGATCACCCACCTTAGTTGTAGATCGAACAATTTGCTTGAAGCCCTCCTAGCTCCTCTAGCACTTCCTTGGTCTTCTTCTTCTAGAAAGACTCCTCCAAACACAAACTCTCACTCTTTTTTCTTTCTTTCTTTCTTTCTTTCTTCTCTTTTCTTTTCTCTCTTTCTTTCTTATTCTTATTATTATTATTTTTTTTTTGTGTGGACAAAAGAGAAGAGGATGGGGCTATTTATAGGATTTTGCTAGGGTTCAATTTACAAAATTACACACCTAATAAATTACTAAAATTAATCTCCAACCTTTCACGTTTCATAACTTCCCAAACTCCCATCTTTTCATTTGTCCACCTCTTCACATTTGTAACTCCCATAACCTCCCTACCTCTTCCTCTCCCCATGCAATCCGGTCATACCCACGTCAAAACACCATTCCAACTTATTTCAATACTATACATTCTCTTCAATGTATGCACAGCCAACGGCTCCAAGTCACTCCCGGGTGGACCTATGGAATTGCCACGTCACATAGAAGACCAAAGACCATCACAAATGCACAGTCCATTACATCATTCAACATATATTTCAATATATATCTTCCATACTGTCAATTTTTTCCAACTCCATTATATATTTCTCATATAAACATTTATAACATATACTATCAGCCACATATTCCAAAGTATATATACTATTATGTTTTTAATTCGAAATTACGGCGTGTTATACACTCCAGAATTTATTTTGAAAATAAACATACTCAAATATGTTCGCCTAAAACACGTGCATTGCACGTAAAATATTAAAATGCGAAAATTCGGTTTTATCAACGGAAAATATTCAAAATAATAAAATATAATATAAGAAAATTATATTTATTAATTTTATATATTCCACGACGTAATTGTCACGTACGTAGAAAACACGTGCATTATACGTGCAGAATATCGAAAAAATGCATTTTAATCAAAATAAGGGGAAAATGAATTTTTGTTTTATAAAATAGATTTAAATACATAAAATAAATAATTTAAACACATAGAAAATATTGTACGTAGCGGCGAAAACTCATAATTGATACGTGCACAAAAATACGTAAAAAGCACGTAAAACCCAGAGATTGAAATTCAATATTTTAGTTAACCCAAATAGGATAAAATGTACGAGAAATGTATAAATAGTCGGTAATCAAAATACGTGATGAAAATACGTTACAAAATGCACGTGCGTAACACACAAGGGCAAAATTGTAATTTTCAATTTTGCGGGGTGTTACATCAACTGTTGTTAATTACCAAAATACCCTCAAAGTTTAAATTTATTTACGACATAATTATTAACAAACGTGTCATTCATATATAAAATAAAAGTTTGCGACACTGTGGGTAATTTATAAAGAGTATATATATATATATATATATACTAGATTTGCCCATGGGGGAGAGAGAGAGAGAGAGAGAGAGCGAGAGAGAGAGAGGAGAAATAATTAAATAAATAAATGAGTTGTTTTAGGGGGGATTTGAATTTGAGTTTTGGGGGGAAAATGTGTTTTGTGAGATTAGATCTGGGCCTTCGATTTTGGGGAAATTGAAGGAGAGCCACTTGATAGCTTTATATATATATATATATATATATATATATATATATATATATATATATATATATATATATATATATATATATATATATATATATATATATATATATATACTAGAATTTTCCCGTGGGCACGTGCCTACGGCACGTCTTCAGAACGATACAGCATATGAAAAGCCATGTAAACAGTAAATCAACAATTATGTAGCTCAAGTTTGAATAGTATGACAATAATTAGTTGTAAATAAAGTCCATGTATATATATAAATATAGAAAGAGAGAGAGAGAGTGATAATTAAATAAATAAAAGAGTTGTTTTGGGGGATTTGAATTTGAGTTTTGGAGGAAAACTTTTTTTTTTTGGGGGGGGGGGGGGGGGAATGTGTTTTGTGAGGTTAGATCTGGGCATTTGATTTTGGGGGGATTTAAGGAGAGCCACTTTATAGCTTTCTTTGTGTTTTATTATATATATATATATATATATATATATATATATATATATATAAATTAGGCTAAATTTATGTATAAAAAAACACTGAACTTTGGGCCATTTTAAAAAAAACCGCACTAAGTTATTTTTTATATAAAAAACCGCACAGAACTATAGTTTTAAAAAACTCACTTTTACGGAGTCATGTTTCCATTAGGCTAAATTTAAAAAAACCAATTTCATCTTTCATTTGTGTTTAAAAAAACACCACTTAACTAATCAGTTGTTTAAATAAACCCTACTGAACTAACCCTAACTCTGTTAGTGTGTTTTTTTAAATTATAGTTTTGTGCTTTTTTTTATTAAAAAAAAACTTAGTGCGGTTTTTTTAAAATGACCCAAAGTTCAGTGGGTTTTTGTTTAAATTTAGCCTATAAATTAATTAGAATGTGCATCGCACGTGCATATTATTAGTTATAATAGTTACTAGTAATCTACAGGTGCAATGCACATCCTATTAAAAAAATTTCTTTTAAAAGTTAATACTAAGATATAATATGGCCTTGAACATGCGACATCCCTTTAGTCATCACATACTCTTTACAAATTACCCATAGTGGCATCAATTTTTATTTATATGAGTGACACTTTTGTAAATAATTATGTTGTAAATAAATTTGAACTTGGAGGGTATTACGGTAACTAACAATAGTTGAGTAAATGAATGGTTAATATAATTCTCACTTAAACAAAAATGGTTGAGATTAGATGGTTGGTTGTCTACAAATGACAACCTCAACTCTCCCATTATAATATTAGAGATTAGAGATAGATTATAGATAAAGCATATTTTTCGGAAGAAGAAGAATTTATAAAGAAACCATCTGAAAAAATCAAAAGATAATTTTTTTTGTTTTCATGAACAATGAGGTTGTCTTTGCAATTTTCTTGAGCCAGCCCTAGGGGGTGGGTTGGTTGTGTTGAAATATAGTAATTGTATATTCTGTTTCCTAATATATAGGAAACAGATTCCCCAAATCTCTCATTTCCCCAATCTCCTCTCAATCCATTTTCTTCTTCTCCAAAAATGTAATTCATATATATAGATGTATACAGAAAAGAAATAAAACAACAAGAATAATAATTATTTTCTCCAAATCGATTTTTTAACATGGTATCAGAGCCTAACAAGATCTAGGCTAGTTGAAGAAGAAGAGACGGAGGTGATCGAATCTGACGCCTCCATCCCGACCCGATCCTGACCAGTCCCGACATTCACGAACCCTCGACAACTCCGAACTCCCTGATGCTCCTCTCTGTCGTCGTCAAGGCCCCAATCCCGACCACCCCCCGACGTCGCCAGTCGACGCCCAGTTCATCGACGCCCTCAGCACTGCCGCTTTCCTCCCGAGCGCCGCTCATCGACTCGCCGCCCTCATCCAGCAACGCCCATCCCCGACGCCTGAACCCGCCATTTGCTACTCTTCCCTCCCTATTATAGCAATCGACGCCCTCATCCTCTTCCCGATCACCGGCCACGCCAGCGACCACCACCGCTCGACACCCCTGAAGTCTCTCTCTCGCGTCGCCATCATCGATCCCTGATCCCGTCGCCATCATCAATCCCCGAAGCCTCTGTCCCTGTCGACGATCCCGATCCCGAGGTTTCCTTCTTATTGTGTGCCGCTGTCGATCCCGACCTCGATCCGAAGTTTCCTGACAATACCACTGTGCTCCGTTACTGTTTTTTTTTGAGTTGTTGTTTGCCGAAGATCCAAATCCAGATTGTTGTTTTTGGGGTTTGCTGATCAAATCAGCTTGCTGGTCTGAATGCTCCTATTTGCTGTTGCTGATCAAATTAGATCAGTTGTTTTCTTGTGCCGCTACCATGGGACAAATTGATGGAGTTGAGAAGAGTATTGGACTCGCCTCTACATTAGTTACAGCTGTAGGTAATGATGGTAAGGTATGTAATATTTCTGCTTCTGTTATGAATAGTGCATGGATAATTGATTCGGGTGCTACCGACCATATGACTTTTGATTCTAGACAAGTTCAAAATTTTCAACCATCCACTAAATCAACTGTGTCCACTGCCAATAGTGATCCTGCCACTATTACTGGCGAGGGTACCATACACCTCACAAACCTAACCTTAGATACTGCCCTAGTTGTGCCATCCTTGAATTTCAACCTATTATCTGTTGCCCAAATAACCACTGCCTTACATTGTATTGTAGTTTTTTGGCCTTTACATTGTGTGTTTAAGGATATTCGGACTCGCAAGACGATTGGTTATGGGGTTAGACACGGGAAGCTCTATTACCTAGATTTAGAATCTGAATGTTCGAGCAAGTTGACTAATGCTCTAAGTGTCGAAGGATCCGAAGATGAGAAGAAGAAATCAGATATTTGGCTATGGCATCGACGTCTAGGGCATGCTTCCTTTGGTTATTTGAAAAAATCATTTCCAAGTTTATTTTTGAAGTTGGATATATCTGCCTTTCGGTGTGATGTGTGTGAACTCGCAAAAGATCATCGTGTCTCTTTTCCTCCACGTCCAAGTCGAAGCTCTCTTCCTTTTATGATTATTCATTCTGATGTTTGGGGTCCATCCAAAACCACTACATTTGGAGGAGCCAAATGGTTTGTGACCTTTATTGATGACTGTACCCGTATGACTTGGATTTGTTTGATGAAGTCGAAAAGTGATGTTAGTAGTTTGTTTCAAAAATTTTACAAGCATGTTATGATTCAGTATAATTCACAGATTCAAGTTCTTAGGAGTGATAATGGCGGAGAGTACCTGAGTTCAAATCTGCAACAATATTTGGTGGAACACGGAATTGTTCATCAGACTACATGCTCATATACACCTCAATAGAATGGGGTTGCAGAAAGGAAAAATAGACACTTACTCGAAGTGGTCCGTGCTTCTCTCATCCATGGAAATATGCCACTCATTTATTGGGGAGAAGCTCTTGCTTCTGCTGCATACTTAATCAACCGAGTTCCCTCTAAAATCCTAAACTTCCTCACACCATTTCAAACATTAACTGGAGCTGTGAATGCACCAAAAGTTGTCAACTTGCCACCTCGTGTGTTTGGGTGTGTTGCATTTGTTCATCTTCATCAACATGAACGCAATAAGTTAACTCCTCGAGCTGTCCGTTGTGCTTTCGTGGGATATGCACAGAATTAGAAAGGGTATCGGTGCTCTCACCCACCAACTCAAAAGATGTTTGTGACTATGGATGTTGTGTTCCATGAAGATGAGATGTATTTTTCCTCTGAGGTTGAACTTCAGGGGGAGTACCGAAGTGAAGTTCAAACTCTTGCCTATGATGAAGTGGTTACTATTCAAACTGAACAATTAGATATAAGGGGAGAAAATCAGGATGTAAGTAATGACGATCACTCGAATGAAGACTTGGTTGAGGAAGAAAATTTCCACGAAGATCTGCAGTCAGTGCCGAGCCTCCATGAAGATGAGCCATCTCCACCACCAGTACCATCAGATCTATCTCTACTCCCAGCAGAACCCCAAAACCAATCGTCATCGCTGTCCGAAGATCCAAGAAGAGAACTCCCAAACCGTACTACTAGATGTATCCCCAAATCCACTTACGAGCCTAATCCCACTAGTAAAGTCAAGTACCCCATGAGTCATTATGTGTCAACTCACTAATTGTTTGAATCATATAAGTCATTTGTGAATCAATTATCTGTTGTATCTATTCCTAACAGTGTGCAGGAAGCCCTTACTAATCCAAGGTGGAAAGCAGCTATGGATGAGGAGATGAAATCCTTGAAAAAGAATGAGACCTGGGAGATAGTCGAACTGCCAGCAGGAAAGAAGCCAGTAGGATGCAGATGGATTTATACAGTGAAGTATAAGTCTGATGGTTCAATAGAGCGATACAAAGCAAGGCTGGTTGCCAAAGGGTACACTCAAACGTATGGAATTGATTATGAAGATACATTCACACCAGTGGCAAAATTCAGTACTGTTCGAGTCTTACGGACACTTGCTGCCAATCTTGACTGGCCGTTGGAGCAATTTGATGTGAAAAATGCATTTTTGCATGGGGAATTGATAGAAGAAGTCTATATGGATCTTCCACCAGGGTCGAACAGACCAGTCCAACACAGCAACAAAGTATGTCGTCTGAAGAAAGCATTGTATGGACTGAAGCAGTCGCCAAGAGCCTGGTTTGGGAGATTTACAAAGGCAATGAGGACATTCGGATACTATCAGAGTAATTCTGATCATACTCTATTCCTAAAAAGGAAAAAGGTAAAATTACTGCTCTCATTATTTATGTCGATGATATGATAGTAACTGGAGATGATCCTGAGGAGATGAAGGCATTAAAGAACTACTTGTCACAAGAGTTCGAAATGAAAGATCTTGGTCCTTTGAGATACTTCCTTGGTATTGAAGTTTCTCGCTCAAGAAAGGGGATATTTCTTTCTCAAAGAAAATATGCTCTGGATTTATTGAAGGAAACTGGAATGTCCACTTGTCAACCGATTAGTACACCATTGGAAGAAGGAATGAAACTATGCAACGAAGTTGATCAAGTGCCTTGTGATAAGGAAAGATATCAGAGATTGGTTGGACGACTAATGTATCTTGCACATACACGGCCAGATTTGTCATATGCTTTAAGTGTGGTAAGTCAGTTTATGCATACACCTCGGGAACAACATATGGACACGGTAATGAGAATTATGAGATACATTAAGTCAGCCCCAGGAAAAGGAGTCTTATTTGCGAAACATGGACACTTGAAGGTTGAGGTATATACTGATGCTGATTGGGCAGGATCTACAATTGATAGGCGCTCCACTTCAGGATATTTCACCTTTGTTGGAGGAAATTTAGTTACATGGAGGAGCAAGAAGCAAAATGTTGTTGCACGCTCTAGTGCAGAGGCTGAGTATCGCGGAGTAGCTTTAAGTATAACAAAAGCTTTATGGCTGAAACTCCTGTTGTAGGACTTAGGTTATGGTCCAAAGGAACCTATGATGGTGTATTGTGACAGTCAAGCGGCGTGTGATATTGCGGCTAATCCAGTTCAGCATGATAGGACGAAACATGTAGAGGTGGACAGATTCTTCATCAAAAAAAAATTAGATGAGAAAGTTATTGAGATATCCAAGGTGAAGTGAGAAGATCAACTCGCAGATATCCTAACCAAGGCTGTTTCAACTCGGCTCTTCTGGAAATTTGTTGACAAGTTGAGCATGTTCGATATCTATGCACCAACTTGAGGGGGAGTGTTGAAATATAATAATTGTATATTCTGTTTCCTAATATATAGGAAACAGATTTCCCAAATCTCTCATCTCCCCAATCTCCTCTCAATCCCTTTTCTTCTTCTCCAAGAATGTAATTCATATATATAGATGTATACAGAAAAGAAATAAAACAACAAGAATAATAATTATTTTCCCCAAATCGATTTTTCAACAGGTTGGATTTAGATTTACTGTAGCGAGGGAGGAACATTATAGTGAAAGTAAATCATTGGATTTAATTTCTTAAAATAGTTTTGGTTGGATGTAGATTTACTGTAGCTTGAATTGTTTTCCATTATAGATTAGCTTTGGTTGTGTTGTAGTAATACTGTAGCAAAAATAATTTAAAACAGCTGTTGAATTTTTTGTTTGACTTGAAATTATTCTTAAAAAAATTACGGTTTAAATTTAATTAACTAAATTAAACAAAAAAAAACCAAAAAAAACCGAAACAAAAAAAGCCAGAACTCAGTTATAAAACTGAAACTCAATTATAAAAAAAATCGAAACAAAAAAAACCTCCACAAAAAAACAAAACAAAAAAACCAATGTGGGGACGCAGTCCCACATTGGGGGGGGGGGGGGGGGGGGGGGGGAGGGAGGGAGGGAGGGGGGGGGGGGATTGAGTGGTATATATAGAGTTTTGTTAGTTAAGTAAAAGACAGAAAATCACATAAGTGGAGAGAGAGAGAGAGAGAGAGAGGAGGAGGAAAATCAATGAATAAAAAAATTGTGAACAATGGATTCTTATCCGATCAAAAAGGTCGGAAATGAGAACGAAAATGCCAAAAATTTGCAGGCAAAAACCAATGTACCCCCCCAACGTTTGGCCTAAGTATAATATGCCCATATAACGTTTGAAAAAGTACACTAAATTCATTTCTCTGTTAACTTAACCCCATCCGTTAAGTTATAATTATTAAATTACGTTTTTACCCTTACCCTTTCATAATCAAATCTCTTTTTCTTTTTCCTTTTTCTTCATTCTTTTTTTTTCTTTCATTTTTCTCTCTTCTTCCCTTTCTTCAGTCATTTTTTCTTCTTTCATTTTTCTCTACTAACAGCATCAGATACTGTAGTGATTTGCATTAAAGTTTATTTTGACAGTTTTGTCCTTTGAATAGAGAGTTAATATACACCGCTTCAGATTTGTTTGTCATGGACGAAGAAGGATTATTAACACCATTTAGAATTGTTTGGTAATGTTTGATGTTGAATTCTCAAGGTGAGTTTCGGTGGGCAAGGTTTATTTGTACCACTTTGAAGCTGATTTTGACAGTGTTTTCTTTGGATGGCGGGTTTATTGACATTGTTTTAGAGTCGTTCATTCACTTTCTAATTTTGACAGCATGTTCACCTGAATTTCTTTACAAAGAGTTTATCAACACCACTTTATAGTTGTTCGTTCACTTTCAAAATTTTGACACAATTTTCTTTCAGAATTAAACAAACTTTTCCATGTACAGCCAGTGTATCACCGCCAACTAACTTTCAAATTTTCGTATATTTTTCATATGGATACAGAGTTTAACAACACCGCATTGGAAAATTTGTGCAGATTCAATTCTTCAGGTGTTTCTCTACAGATCACAGACAAAATTGGAGGAGCCAATTGCACTTCGTAAGTTCTTCCATGTACGGTCTCCGGTATTAGGTCCCTGGTGCCCAAAAGCACGACTGTGCACCCAGAACCTAACCCAAACTCCATTTACTGCAGTCTACAATGCCAGAATATATCCCGATCACAATTTGTTGCTTCTAATCACAAGTGTCATCCCAGTTTAATATGGAACCCAGTATCATACACTAAATTTGCAAATGAGAACAAGCTAGTGAGTCAAATAGAGTCGTAAAGCATGATACTACACTTTCTCTTGGTTTTCTCATGCCAAACCAGACGTATTCTACATGGTACTGCATATACATCTCAGTCAATCCAATTTAAATCCTGTGAGCTCGCACCACCATGTGAGACCCACCCAAAACCTTCGATAAAGTAGTAAATTACATTCTCAAACTCTCTGCACTCTCTGCACTCTCTTACTAACGGGGATATATATATATATATATATATATATATATATAACAAATGTAGTAGTCATTCATAAAACCTAATGCGTATAGATGCTACACCATGGGCCTGCAGTAGCTGCAGCAGATATTGTACATTCATCTAGAGTCACTTCCTGCAAGTTGCATTTGCAGAGTCAGAACATAATTGACTTATTTAGCAAAAAAGGAAGCCTTGTATCTATCTGTAAGGGAAAATTACGTCATACAGAGTGATTAAATGACGTGACTAAATTACTTACGAGCAATATTGTTCCTTAAGAATTAAGATCATGTTGCCATATCATTCTAGTGCAAAGAAAATACAAGTGGTGTCAAATACCCTTTTCCTAAGTACTAAGTAGTCCAATTTGTTTTATTACTGAAAAGTCGTTTATTCAACAACCACTGGATGATTTTTTTTCTAACCCATCAAATAGTTGTTGAATGAATATGGGATCTCCAAACACACATGATTCATTTTTCTAGAAAGAATCTAATTCGGTTGATAAGGTTTTGGTTTCTCTTTTCAATACAATTGAACAATGAATCTGAAATTTTGGAAAGAAGAAAAAAAAGAATGTAGAAAGAGAAGAATATAGAAAAATGAAAGGGAAAAAAAGAATGAAGAAAAAGGAAAAAGAAGAAGAGATTTGATTATGAAAATGTAAGGGCAAAAGAGTAATTTAATAATTATAACTTAACGAATGTGGTTAAGTTACGGAGAAATGAGTTTAGTGTACTTTTTCAAACATTATATGAATATATTGTACTCGAGTCAAACGTTGGAGGGAACTTTAATTTTTGCCCAAACTTTGCAGCTGATTTACTTCCAAACAAACCACCCACCACCCCTAGTCGTTGTAGTTACTCTATTTTTTTTTCGTCTGATAATGTAAAAACGAAACAAAAAAAGTGAGGGCCTAAACTAGCAATATAAAAATTGTGAGGGACTGAACACCAAAAGAAAAGAAAGCGGAGTATTATTCTCTACTCAATCGATTAATTAATAATTAATCAATTTCTTAATAATTAATTAATTTCTTAATCTCCATTTTTAGCACCAAACCCCTCTTCTCTCTCTCACTTTATTCTTTTTCTTCTTCGCTTCCATAAAAAAAAAACCAAAAAAGAATCCTTTGTTCTCGAGCTCCAGACGCGAACAATGGCTGACGACAATCCCAAAGTTGGGAACTCCACTTCTGGTTCGTTCTCTCAACTTCCGAAACTTGAATTTTCGAAGAATTGGGGCTTTTAAAGTAGTTTAGACGATGCTTGTGCTGGATCTCATGAGTTTGTAGTGAATCTTTGATTTTGAATTTTGAATCTGGTTTTGGGTTTTGATTGGATTAGAGTTGGGGGGATTAGGATGAAGTTTGGTGGTAGTTAGGTGAAAATTTGAAGTGGATGGGTTTTGATTGGACTATCAAGTACAGTCCTAAGACACCTAATTTAGTAAGTATCCAAAATTGGGTTTGTCTACTTTAGATCTGGTAGAGGTGCTGACTCTGTCCCATCCCCCTCTCACCCTTCATCACCTTACTACAACTTTTCCAAACTAATAGAACTCCACATCAAGTTAAGTATATGCAGCCCGGTGCTTTCAAACTTCTCCCGGATATCAGGCTTCGTTTCAACAAAAAATATGCATGACCTTCTGACATCTCTGACTTAACTATTCTCCGACACATTACTTCACAAATCTCATCAATGCTCGTTCTCACACAATAAACTGATGTAGACTTGTAAGTAGAAACTATTTTCCTCTCGGAGCAAATATGAGAAGAACTATCCGAATCATGAATACAGCTGAAACCCATATCTAAATAACTTGAAATAAGAAGAAAGTCTAAGTTATCACCTGAATCAACTGCATTGACCATGTTGATAATGTTGAAAATAGCGATAACGCAAGTGTAACGCTCAATTCATTAATAGAGCAAACACATAAATAGCGTAACAGATAGCGTAAGCTATGAAGAGTTTTTAATTTTAATATAAAAATTAAAAATTAATTAACAAAAAAATTGTAAAATTCTAAATAATTTCCTAAAATTAAAAGAAATAAATTTGAAGGCTAAAAAAAACTAAATATTCTCCAAAACGAGACTTCAATATTCAAGAGTCAAGCCTTAAGTTACAAGGACTAAGAATACACATAAACGTGAATATAAAATAGAACATAACTGCTGAGTGAATAAAGTAGATTAGCTTTCTTGACTCTAGTCAAATACTCCTAATTCTCGATCACACCTGCCATCGAAAACTTCTTCTTGACAGATTTTCCGTCTAGCATTGTAGTTTTCAAGTTGGATAAATTTGGCCATGAATATATCAGGTTGGAAGCTTTTGGATCATCTGCGTTAATCGCCATCGGTTCAGATAACTTCGTATTGAACTCCATTGTATGATCTATAAGAGCGGTACTTTCCTTCATTGAGAAACCCGAAATCTTTCTCTTATGGTACATCTGATCCTGAAACGGTGATTTCGAGTAGTCAGTTTCGAGTCTTGCCCAAAAACTCGGCACGCTTCACCCCTTTACGAGGTTGCACCTGACATCGCATGTCAATAATAGCCAGATTAAATCCAAGACTTCTAAATAGTTGTAACGCCCCTGCCCCTAGCTCAAACAATTTATACAATTTATAAGACAAATTAGATACTATGTAGTAGAACTGCCCACCACAGGCTGTTTCTCAAAAGTTGGTTAACCGATTAGGTGACTTTTCATCCTTGGCTAATATTATTTATATTATATTTTATTATATGAAATTTCCGATGTGGGACATTTCCTTCCCATTCTTCCATACTCTACCGAAATGCACATGACTGCTTTTAACATTTACATGTGGGGCCCCCAGTTCATTCTCCATTTAATTTCATAATGCATGCATGCCATCCCATACATATGTTTTTAAACAACCAGCCAACACTATACTCTTTTTTTTTAAAACATATATTTTTTATACATATATTTTTTTGAAAGTAACACGGGGTGTTACAATAATTATCCTCCAAATTCTACTACTTTGTGCCGATTGGTCTTCCTTTATCTCCTTATAGAGTTAGATCAAAGCTATGTTGAACCAATGCATTGTAAATGTCCACCTTCCAGAGAGAAAAGTTGATCTTTTTGTCGAACCACTTGATCTTCGTGAATGATCTGCCATCTCCAAGGAATTCAAGTAACCCCTTCTGCAACCTGACGCTCTGATACCAATTGTTATAAATTCTTGCTGAGTTTATGTGACACGATCACTACAAACCACCAAGCAAAATAGTAGATTAAATCAAACACACAAAAGCATACAATTTTGTTCCGATTTGGCTACACCTAATTCGGAAGAGAAATAACCGAGATGATATTCAACTAGAGAACATACAAGAGTTAGAACGACTCTCACAAAGAACCTATCTATCTCTCAAGCCTCAGCAGAAGATATTTGTTTTTTACAATTGGAAAATCTCTCAAACTCTCTTCAATTAAGTACTTTCTTTCTTACCTCTCAAAGGAGGCCAATACAATAGTATATATAGAACTAGAGAATATTCTTGATACAATGGTTATCCGATCTATCATGAAGAGATAGCCATATGAGAAGAGTCATACGATCTAACATGGGAAGAATTGGGCTTCAATCGAATCACTAGGACCTAGCCAAAAACTGCCAGCTGCCACAAAAGGCAGTCGACTGCCACAAAAGGCAGTCGACTGCCACAAAAGGCAGTCGACTGCAATTGCCTAACTCCAAGCCCGAGAGAGCATCATGCATAGGGGTGTAAAATACACAGGACGGCCCGTCGCCCGTCCGAGTCCGGCTCGAGAAATGGTCCGACCGCGGACCGTTCGAACTGTTATACGAACCGTTCCTGAACAAATTATTCGGTCTGATTTTTTACCGAGCTCGAACCGGACATAAGTCCGTCCGAATATTATTGCGGTCCGAAGCCTTACCGAACCGAGTCCGGACTATAAAAATTTTGTCCGACCTAGACCGAGCCGGACATAAGCTCGTCCGAGTAGAATTTCGGTCCGAGCTTGAACATATGGCTATCCGATCCCGTCCGGTCCGATTTACAGCCCTAATCGTGCAGACTGTCAAACTCTTCTTGCAGCTCTGCTTTCTTCTTCCTCCAATGCCGCTTCGAATCCTTTTTTGCTTCACCCGTCATCTCTTCTCGTTTGATCAAGTGTGCAAGACATAAATCCAAAAGGGAAAACTTATTATAGGCATAATATGGACATCTATCGTTACTGGCCTAATTGAACCGCTTTCCTGTTAAGTACACCTGCCCAACTCCTCAAATTACCACACCCTTATGCACTGCACGCATACAACAATTTGGTCACGAGCGAGTAACATTATGCTTTTCAGCTGTGCACTTTGTTTCAACCATCTTTGTGGACCGCTGGATTGCATAATAATGGCTGGATATTTTCTCTAATTATCTGCAAATGTAATTGTAATCTCATTTGTGATTTGTAGTGATTTTATTTAATTCTTAATTATTACGAAACAACCGAAATATTGAAAAGCATTCATTACGCCTGAGCAATTATATTCTCTAGCATTGGGTGATTTTCACAATTATTACAGTAAGAAAACGATGGGGGTATTATTGCTATTTATGGTGATTAACTCATTTTACATATTTGGCACTTTTATTGAGCATAGAGGGTATTATTAGTCAGTTATTGCATTCTGACAGCTTCTGATTTTTCCCATTAATTTAGCGATAAATGACAGGAGTCTACCCAGGTCAAATACCATGCCCGGAGGTACACAAAAAGCTGAAATACCAGTGACATCCGGAAGCTCACAAAACTTTAAAAGGTCACAAACTGAGAGACAAGGGCACAATCCGCGTACTGGTCTTGCAGCTCAGTTATTGGATGACAAAATTTCGGACAAAAAGAAGGTTGGACATTGTGCATGTTGCCCCCCATATTATTTTGAATGATTAGTACTTGGATGATGATGGTATCTTCTATACTATATTATATTTTAAATCGGATCTGGCCCTGGTTTGTAAATCGGGGAATTACTATTGGTTTGGTTTTAATCTATCCTTATTCAAGAGTTCCGGTTGACAGTAGATGGAAACACCTAGGGCATTTAAACTATATGTCCGAGGGATACCATTTGAATAATTATAATACACCTTATGGTAACATACTAGATTGATTATGACTCCATATTCTTGAGGATCTAAATCATTGATTTGGATTCTCTAGCTATAACTTTGTTTCCTTATACAAATGATGTTTTTTTTTTCAGTTAGATAATAATATAGCTCAGTGACCATATTAACTTGTAGAATCTGAACTTGTTAGTCTGAATATTGGCACCTAACAATGAACCTCTCAAATCGTGTAAAGCTTTTTTTGAGATATGTTTTAACAGCACATTGGTTTTAAAGGTCGGGGGGGGGGGGGGGGGGGGGGGGGGTTGTTATAATTTCCACTCCATCAATGATCGACCTCTCCAATATTCACTTTTGCTATTTAATTCATTCAACTATGTCTTATTCATAACAATTATGTTTGAATCATGCAATACTAGTCCTAACTCATGCATTATGTTCGATATGTCTTCTGATCTTACACAAGTCTCTTCTCTTTCCTCATATCTTTCTATTTCTTTAATCACTTAATACAATCTTCACACCAATAGAGAACGATAAATATGATGATCATGCTTGACAAAAAAAATCCTGCCCATGCGAAAGTAAAGCATACATCACTGATACTGGTATGCACTTCATATATTAAGCCTTTCCCATAAATAGACCAGCTATGGATCTTTAAGATCAATTGGCCAAATTTTATGGTTGATTATTCACTTGAAGTATTCCCCTTTAGTCAATTCCAAATTCCATAGACTGTGGTGTATGGACAAGAGGGGCTTCGCCACATTTCTACTAAAAAGTACATAACTACAGATATTGTGCTTCGGCCCAACGTTTCTTAGGTAGATCACACGCTTTCAGTTGAATACGTGAACAAATGTGAACCCAAAGTGTTGGTAATTAGCCAACATAATGTCAATGACAAGGGAGTCTCGTCTCACCTGTCTGAATTTGTCCATTATTTATCTGTAACGAGTATGTTACTGGCTGCTATGTTATATGGATACACTTGCTCCTATTCCATCTTTTTTCTTGAAGAATGTTTTTTCAAATTTTGCCTTGTCTTTGTTCTAACTTTCTACTGTTCATACCATTTGTTTTGAATGAACTAGCAGCCATGCTATTTATGGTTCAACTTATTTATGCTTTTTTTTGGGTTACTCTTCTCTTCTTTTACTACAGCTTCAAATGTTAAATCGAATAGCTACAGTGAAAGATGATGGAACTATAGAAGTGCAAGTTCCAAGCAATGAACCTACTTCATCTGAAGTTGGTTCTGAGGATGTCCCTGCTGAAGCTATTGAAGAAGAACCTCTAGAGTTAACTGACCTTCACTGTATACCTCCCCTACAAATAGTTATTCTTATTGTAGGTACTCGAGGAGATGTCCAACCATTTGTTGCTATTGGAAAATGTTTACAGGTTGGTTCTTTTCCCCTTCATCTTTACTTTTTCTCTAAAGTTTCCTGAATATGCTATTCTTACGGTTAATATTTCAAATATTTTGTTAATTCATTGTTTCATTTAAAAAAAATATATAATTCACTATATGGTAAAGTTTTTATATGTTTTGTCTGTTTCATCTTCTTAGCTAGATGACTGTAGCACTGTATTGAGTATTCAGTTAATGATTTCTCTCAAATGAGTGAATATGTAAGCAAGGTCCAATGTTCCTTGCTTGAAAGATGAAGTGTGCAATTTTGAAAAAAAAACGTGACCCTTTCTTTATCAGTTAAGGTGTATTGCCAAACCTTAAAACCTATGAATTTGTTTGGATATTTGTAGTTCACTTTCAAAATTCACTTGTGATCTAACTTTGCGACCTTTAAGAAGTTGAAAGTATGAAGAAGTGAAAGTCTTATGACTAAAATCAATGCGTTTTCCTAAAAAAATTGAGTTACGTCATCCTGTGAGGAAGGAATATTAAGTTGATTATTTATTTATTTATTTTTGCATTTTTTGACTATCTGGAAAGGTAGCTAAGATATGATCGATAATGGTTAGTCCACTGCATAGCAGAGTAAGCTTTTGAGTACATTTGGTGTTTGAATATATAGTCATATTTTATAGCCATTCCATATATTAACAGAAGCCATACCCTAAGTAACTTTCATTTCTCAACCACCTCTCTTTCTCTCTCTCACTCACTCACTCACTCATGTCTACCACTCCAATGATTGGCAGGGGTTATATATCTTGCTCATATATCTGTATCTATAAATATATTAATACTATGTACAGTTCATTATATTATAGAAGGTTCCGTTTCGGTTATGTAAACTGATCTAGTAGTTTACTTACAGGACTACGGCCATCGTGTTAGACTTGCAACTCATGCTAACTTCAAAGAGTTTGTATTGACAGCTGGGTTGGAGTTTTACCCTTTAGGAGGAGATCCCAAAGTTCTTGCAGAATGTACTTGAACTATCTTATTTGCTTTCTGTTTTACTTTTATCAACTTTAACAATTCGTTGCTTTGCTGAACTTTTTTTTTGTGGGTGAACAGACATGGTCAAGAATAAAGGTTTTCTACCTTCTTCACCTTCAGAAATACCTATTCAACGAAAACAGATGAAGGATATCATATTTTCTTTGCTTGCGGCCTGCAAAGAGCCAGATATGGATTCGGGCATTCCCTTCAAGACAGATGCCATTATTGCAAATCCACCAGCATATGGTTAGTTATTTCTAATTTACTAATTTCTTATACAGTGTTTCTTTGTTACTTTCTTCTTCAGATCATTTGCTGTATCAGTTGAATTTGGATTCTTACCTGTATCTTCATGAAAACCTGGATATTTTCACAATATTAACCACTTCGGAGGCTAAGAAGCAAGTTACTTAGTAAAGGTGCTTCCTTTATCTAATTTATTACTGCAAATTATCATTAGAAATTTTTTTGTGGTTGATCGACTTTATTGTTTTTTCATTGGAAAGCATGTGTTGTTACTGCACACTCAGATAATAAAATTAGCTTTACATTTTGGTTCAATGATCAATATGTTAAAAAGGTGCCCGCAAAAATAAATCTGGAGAGCATAGTACTTAGAGGTTTATTGCATACAAATTCTATACTTTGCTTGAGCACCTGTGCTGGTCTTCTAAATGGTTACCATGCCTGTGAACTGCATACTACGGATATCAGATCCAGATTATGTTATCCATCACTTATCATACTTGCACTTCAATCTTGAACCATTGAGGAACACTCGGTTTGTTTAATATGTTTTCAATTTTTTGGTTCCAGGGCTTCGTGTTATTTATGTTTTATGCACAATTGGAACTCTGAGTCCGAGTGCTGACATAGACGAATTCTTGTCCAGGACATACACATGTGGCAGAGGCGTTGAAAGTACCAATTCACATATTTTTCACCATGCCATGGACGTGAGTATTGTTCATTTTGGGGTATACTGTTGTTTATTAGTTGCAATGTCGGACTGAATACATTTCAGGAAATATGATCAAACTAGAGAGTTGTACTTACCTTGCTACATTTAATTGAATGTTCAGTTTATATTTTCTACCATTATCTAAGGTTATTCTCTTGGCAGACCAACCAGTGAATTTCCACATCCTCTTTCTCGCGTCAAACAATCTGCTGGAAATCGGGTTAGAATTGTCTTCTTCAATGCGTTGATATTTACTGTAAACTTTTTTATTTTCTGTAATGTCCTCAAAAGCTCTCTTGGTATTAGTTAAATCTATGTGCATTGCATATGACGTAATCTGCGGTGAGAATGAACTAACAGGTTAGAAGGACTTCAAAATTTACATTTTCTGACCAATAAAATATATTAACTATGTTATAGTTAAGAGGGTTCTACATATTTGAAACCAAAAGAAAAATTGTTTTCAAATGTTTGAAGTGTTTTTCCATCCTATCACGAGGGTCCTACAGTTTTCATTTCTCTCTATTTTCATCTGTGCAGTTGGTCCCATTTTGGTTGGGGGGGGGGGGGGGGGAGGCTAGGGATTAGATTATTCTTACTCATTTACATCTCTGTTGTTATGATACAAGAATGAGTGGAAAGTGGAAAAACTATTCTCCAATTATTACCATTATTACATTAGAGAGAGGATTTACATTCATCTCTTTATTACTTCTGTTATTTGCTTGTACAATACTCAAATAGTTTTATTTCTAATGCTCTCTTAGTTAACTTTGTTGAATTCTTGTTGCAGCTTTCGTATCAAATTGTTGATTCTATGATTTGGCTTGGAATACGAGACATGATTAATGAGTTCAGGAAAAAGAAGCTGAAGCTGCGACCAGTCACATACCTGAGTGGTGCACAGGGATCCACCTCTAACATACCGCATGGGTATATTTGGAGCCCTCATTTGGTCCCAAAGCCTAAAGGTATCTTTTCAATCATATAATTTGGCAGGTGATTTTTTTAATATCGTTAACGGTGGGTTGAAGGTCCCTCACGTTCCATTAATTTTTTTTAACAAAACATGCAACCAAAAAAAAGAATTATGAAGTTCATGAAACCCAACAGGCTTGTCATGGAACTCATACTCTCCAACCAACAAACAAATAATACAATAAAATCTAATCATACTGGTCGACCAATCTCGCAAAAACAAGTTTTCCGTGCCATCTCAATCCAACCTGACTAGATCAATCATTGAGCTCTTTCTTTCTCAATCCCTCACTTGTACACCATTTTTTATTGTTGTCTCTTGCAATCACAATCGTCGTCGCCCCCAACAATGACACGTCAACTTCAAGCTCCTAAACACGAGAGACCGCAGGCACCCACTAATCTGACATGAACATGTCTAAAGTTGAGACCTTGTTCTCTCATCCCCTAACTTGGCCACTGTTGACTATCACCGCTACCTCACAATGAGAGCTGTCATTGCACCCGACGGTCCCACAAACGCCACCTGAAGCCTATAGATATGTGAGAAACCACGGACATCCCTCCAATAAGACCTGAATAGATCAATATAAGCCATTCTCTCACTACCTAGCTTGTTCACCATCTGCTGTTACCCATAATCGCAACTTGTCATCGCACCAACCGATGACTCGAACGCCACCTCCAAGCTCAATGATAAGAGAAAAACCCTAGGCACCCACCTAATTCGACCTGAATAGGTCAAATTGAGACCCTTACTCTTATCACCAAGCTTATCCATCGTTCTCCTCACCTCAAGCATCAACCGTAATGGCCGTCGCCCCCATTGGTAACACAAATGCCCCCTCCAAGTCCCCTGACATGATAGAGATCCCAGACCCACTTAATTTGACCTGAATAGGACAAATTTGAGCTCAAACTTTTAACTTGCTTGACCACCGTTGCCCCACAACAACTAAGATTCGTTTTCTTGATTATTGGAAGTTGGTTGTTCGAATTAGGGATTGGAAGGAATAAATTCTTATTGATTGATTAATCTGAGTACAATATGTCTTCTATATATAGGAGAGAGGGAAAGACTAAATCAATACATTATTCGATATGAGACTAAACTAATATCTTCCATAATATCTAACACTTCCTCTCAAACTCAAGTTGATTCAAACAACATGAGTTTGGAATATTGACGATGTTCATGTGGCGGGGACGGCAAACTGTGATACATGAGCGACGCTCAAGTAAATGGGGCAGGGAAGACGCTCGATGGCGCATGTGTTGGGATCTAGGCAGTTATAATCGGTTTTTGGAACTAATCGGTCTAGAAGCGATTAGTGATTAATCGGATAATCGGAAAAATTATTATATATATAATTAAAAAAAGATATGTCCTCATTATGTAGCAACCCTAAATTCTAACATAAAACTATTATGAGATTATCAAATAGGAACATATAGTTATAGAGAAAAAGAAGAGAGTACTTGCTTTGAGCTAGGTTTGGATTCTAGGTGTGGGTCGGGTCAGTTTGCTAGTCAGTTTCATCAAACAAAAAAAATCGGGGAGGAGAAGCACTGTGAGCAACAAGAGGTGTAGCAGATGCGGGTTGGGTCAAGTATGCGACGGTGTAGGGGGAGTGACGGCAGGTCGGCTTGGGTTTGCTTGAGGAAGAAGAAGAGAATCAGTTTGGGTCTGAAGAGAATCAGTTTGGGTTTGGATTTGGGTTTGCATGAGGAAGATGAAGAGAACGGCGATGTCGGATTTGGGTTTGCGCGAGGACCAGAAGGAGTTTGGATTTTAAATTTGGATTTTGGATTTGGGCCAGATTGAGCCCAAATAATGCAAACAAGCATAAAAATTAGAGGATGAAGTTTAATCGGTTAATCGGCCACTTAAATCGGCCGATTAACCACTAATCGGCAGATTATTCCCGATTAAATTGCTAACTATTGAAATATTATAAATCGCTAAAAAAATAATCGCTTAGTCTCCGATTAGCGATTAATCAGGGATTAATCGGACGTAATCAGGGATTTTAACTGCTTAGGTTGGGATCTCACCCCGGACTTGAGAATAATAGTAGTAGTGGAAGGTAGTAGTGGCGCACTGTTGGGATCTCCATATCCCGAACTATGGCGGGATCTCCATATCTCGAACTGTGATGTGTTCTCACCCTGACTTGAGATGTAGTAGTAGCGGAAGGAAGTAGTAGTGGTGCACTGTTGGGATGTCATCCCCGGATTGTGTCGGGATCTCCATATCCCGAACTGTGATGAGATCTCATTTCTGACTTTAAACGTAGTAGTATATTGTAGTGGTGCACTATTGGTGCATGTTGGGATCTCACACTCGAACTGAGAAGTAGTAGTTATAGAGGAAGAAAGTAGTATGTTGTTGCTATTGAAGAGGAGTTAAACGGGAGTTGTGGTAGCCATCGAAAGTAGTGATGGTGATGTTGACGTTGTTATCTGAGATGACATAGGAAATTGTGTTGATGTCGGGAACTCTCCTTCTCAAACTCACGATGGATTAATCAGTGTGTGTTTGTTGACGAAGTACCAAAATCTCTCGAGATCGGGAAGACTGTAGAAGCTTGAAGAACTTGCAAGATTTTTTTTTTTTGGAAACGGGTCAGGTTTCGAGTGATTAGAGGTTGGGTAGGTTTAGGATTTTTTTTATTGGGGAAAATCGGATAGGGTCGTGTTTGGATTGGTTTGGGTATATGGATATAGGGTTTGAGGGTTAAGTAGGTGGCAGTTAGGGTTTAAAGACGGGAGAGCAGCGGGGAGGAGTCGGGAAGTGGAGGTCGACGGTGAGGTGAGGGGGCAAGTCGGGAGTGGGAGTAGTGGGTGGCGAGATGGAGGCGGCGAGGGCTTCGGGAATGGAGTTGGTGGATTTGGAGGCAGAGGCAGTGGGTTGATGATGGTGCTTGGAGTTGGGTTGTAGGAGGTTGAAGATGATGAGGTGTTGCGTATTGGGGCTTGAGTTTCTCCTTCGTCGTCGATGAGCCGCCATTGGTATTGGGGTTTGGGTTTCTTCTTCGCCGTCGATGAGCCGCCATTGACGACGGCGGTGGCGTTAATGGGCATGGTTGGAAGGTGCAAGTTTCCTCTTCAGTTGCTTCCCCTTCGTCTTCCTCCTCTTCTTCTGGATTTGTTCTTTGCTCCTCCTTTGTGCTTCCCTAGGGTTAGGATTTGGGCATCGGGATTGGGGGATTAACGGCGGCCGTGAGGGTTGAGCTTTTGTTGGAGTTGTTGTCGTCGGAGTTGATGATGGGGTGGGGGCTAATTTGATTGCTACTGATGTTGATCGGAGATGGAGTTGTTGGTCGATTGTTGCCGAAGTTGTTGGTGTAGCCGCTCTTGTTGTTGTGGATTAGGGTTAGGGTAAGGGTTTAGAGATTAAGAATTAGGGTTGGCTGCTGATTTTGGTTAGTGGGGGGAGATTAGGGTTTTTCAGATTTGATCGGGAGAGAGAGTTTGGGAGGTGGAGTGATTCCGATGAAAACGAGAACCGCTCCACCTGATATCATGTTAGAATTAGGGATATGAAGGAATAAACTCTTATTGATTGATTAATTTGACTACGATATGTCTCCTATATATATGAGAGAAGGGAAGACTAAACCAATAAATTATTCGATAGAGACTAAACTAATATCTCCCATAATATCTAACACAATATCTAAAAGTTGTAATTTGGATATTAAGGCAGACATTTTGATGAGGGAAGGGAGGAGGGAGGAGCCAACGGCCTCCTCCCCTCCCCAAATCCTCACTTAGTGGAGGATCTGACCGAGGAGGGAGTATGGGAGATGAGGGTTCGGGTTTGGAGCAGGTTTGGGTTCAGAACCGGGTGAGAGAGTGGTGGAAGGGTGCTATCACCTAAACTTATAACAGCAAAGTTGTTTTCACCATTTCTTTTTCCTTGATTCTTATTATTTCACATTGATGATGCATAAATTTGTTACCAATTATTTGGTTGAGCGTCTCTGTTTACTTCTCTGTAGTGTATGTGGTAAAGTGTTATTTAATTTTCTGTTCGGTTACTAGTAGTTTTTAATTCTTTTAAATAAAATAAAAGCCTGATATATAGTGGAATATAAAATCTTGATCAATAACTGCACAGAAGGTGAATTTTCAGGCTGTTCTTAGAGTTTGTTGTTATCTTGCAGATTGGGGACCTAAGATTGATGTGGTTGGGTTTTGCTTCCTTGACCTTGCATCAAACTACGAACCTCCAGAAGAGCTTGTAGAATGGCTTCAAGCTGGTGAAAAGCCTATTTATATTGGGTTTGGTAGCCTTGTGAGTTCATTTCCCAGTAATTATGCTGCTTAATCTGTTTTTTACTGATGACATTTCTTCTAGTTCTAGCTTGACTCAATCATACCTGCCTTCTTTATTTTCATTTTATGAGATCTCTGCCATTATTTTGTTGTAGAATACGATGGATGCGATGGACCGCATTGCATGTCAAATTAAAACGAGAATACAACTTGTTTATATTAAAATTTTCTTTTGAGGATTTGAAAATTCATTCTTATTGCAAGACGCTTCAGTATAAAGTCTTAAAAAGAAATAACAGTATAAAGTCCTACCTTTTTTAGTAGATAGTAAAATATTTATACTTCAAAGAAGATCATTAAATATAGACATGGTACAGACTGTGTAGGCTTCACACACAATCTCTAGTTGTTAATAATACAAATGCTTTTCAATGCTTTTAGAGAATTGTAGAGAAGTAATCTAGGATTCAAACTATTTTCCTAAAAGTGCATGCATTTGTTGTGGGAAGCATGTGCAGATAACTTTGATACACATATAATGCATGCCTTTTCTTGGTCAGGGTCCTAAATTCACTAATCTATTATGCATTATTTTTTTATAGTTTTATGTAAATTTTATCTTTTTCTCCGAGTTACCCGGCAGTTAAGACGTAAGTTGCTGTCAGAAGGGTACTTAATGTGGAACAAAGTGTTTTGCATTGAAGAAACATTACCTGTTTGTGCTTGAATATTTTGGAAATTATTACTAAAAGTTCATTTGGAATTATCACATTCAGTGACTTCTCAAATTGTTGTTAGAATACAAGTGCAATTTCTCTCAACCTTTCTACAACTTCGAAGTTTTAGCTTAGTGGCATGAACTTTCACATGGTATCAGAGCAACTCGAATCCCACCGGCTACGCAATTTAAATGCGGATTTTTAAAAAAAATACCACTGCGTATATCTAGGTCCCGACCCACAATTTGTTGGGTATTTATCTCATTTCTTTGCCCCATAATAAAAGGGGCTCTTGACCTGAGGAGACGTGTTAGAATACAAGTGCAATTTCACCTTTCTACAACTTCGAAGTTTTAGCTTGGTGGCATGGACTTTCACAGTTGTCAATGTGAAATTATCAGATATATGCCCATCAGTAACTTCTCAAAGTAATTTGTTACAAACGTATTTTTTCTTTGTTCTCTTATTTTTTGTGAAAGTTACTTGATTCTATCTAGAAATGTGAGTTTAGTAGAGTGAGATCTTTGCTGTTATTAATTTTACATTAGTTTTTTTATCCTTATTGATTATGCTATTCTTTGTGGTTATCGAAGCCTGTTCAAAAACCAGAAGAAATGACTAGAATCATTGTGGAGGCGTTGGATATCACTAAACAGAGAGGCATCATTAACAAAGGTTGGGGTGGCCTTGGGAATTGTAAGTCATGGTTCCTAACATACCATTTTGGTGCCAATATACTGTTCATATTGCCTATTGGCTGTTTAGTTTATACTCTATATCAACTATGCAATGGGTTCTTTTTTTAACAGTGGCAGAGCCAAAGGAATCCGTATATCTGCTGGATAATGTTCCTCATGATTGGTTGTTCTTGCAGTGCAAGGCAGTGGTAATGGTCATACATTAATCATGAATAATTTCCTTTAATCTTTTTCTTTTATATAGTATATAATGACTTTGGTTATTACATAACAATTTGCTATTTAACGGGCTAAAATTTTCAGTTAAAACTTCTTGTTTATCTCTATAAGAATTAGCAACTTCCATATGCTTTGAACGAAATGTGCTCATGTACATCCAATATCTAGACATGGATTGTCAATGATGTCTAAACTGGACTTACTCTGGGAAAATGCTAAATTTGGAAGAATACAACCCCCCCCCCCCCCCCCCCCTCTCCTAAAAAAACCCCTCACCTTTGTTTTGTAAAGAAACACCCCTAAACATTTTGAAGTAGCATGGACCTGAGTGATTTTGGACATGAATGGGCCAAATTACCCTATAACAAACCAAGCATCTGATATTCTTTCGTCTCTTAATTGGATAATGCAGTAAACTGAAGATTTGCAGGACATTCTTACTAGAAATAAAAAGTTGTAGATCACTAACAAGAAATATCACAAAAGAATATGTGAGCAATAAGAATGTAGTAGCTGATACACTTTGGTATATTTCTGTATCTGTGGACAATGAATACAGGACTTGAACTGGCGAGTTCATTCAAAGGACTCTAGATAGAACACATCCATTTCCTATGATGTGTCCTCCAGGCATATAAATTGTCAGATGATAAAATTAAAATCTCACACCATGAACAAGGATATAATCGATAATGTAAATATACGGATTAAGTTAACAAGTCAAATTTGGCTGACTCTTGTATCCGGTTTGGTTGAGTAAGCTATTGTTAACATGTTTAGTAAAAGGGTCAGAGATTTCTTTCATAGTTACCTGTGTTGGGTTCAAAAAGCTCGGAATCAACCAATTTCTTCAGAGACCTGAGAGAGAAAGGGTCCTACAAACGAAGTTTCGAATCTGATATGAAAAAATTGATAGGCCTGAGAGAGAACACTGTTAAACACATTTGAGATGTGGTGTATAAATGTTTTCTATAATAGTTCACTCTAAAAGTTGGACATTCTTTGAATTTGAACAATTAGTTAAATTCGTAGTTATTGTCTTCAGGTGCATCATGGTGGTGCTGGAACAACAGCTGCTGGCCTAAAAGCTGCGGTATCTGTTATTTTTATTTGTTATCTTTTTAGATTGTTTTTCTTAATAATAAAATTTATTATTGTCAAATATTGCTGGTCTTTTATGTAGTGCCCAACGACTATAGTACCTTTCTTCGGTGATCAGCCTTTTTGGGGAGATCGAGTGCATGCTAGAGGAGTGGGACCCTCTCCTATACCTGTCGATCAGTTCTCATTACCAAAACTAGTTGATGCAATAAAATATATGTTGGATCCCAAGGTATTTTTGAGTTTTAAAATTTAAAAGATTATACCGGCTCGCAGTAAATAAAGGACTATGTTGGATTTAGAGGTCGCTAATCATCACCCTCCCTACTCGTAGGAAAAAAAACACTAATTGACTATATAAATGAACAAGTATAAAGAAGCAAAACAAATGCTCACACAAAACACAAATTGGATGAAAGACAGTATTCTGAGAGTAACCCCTTCAAGACACTTATCCATGGTGAATGTCAATCAGGTACTACTAATGTGAGAAACTATTCTAAATGACATTCTACTCCAACATGATGTGCATTTAGAGCCTGTTTGGATATAGAATTAGGATAATTGAAATTACTTTCGAGTGGAGAGTTTAGGTGCAAACTATAATTTGGATACATTTAGCTCCACTCTAAAATTACTCAAGTTATAGTTGATGAACTGACCAATTTCAGATAATTTGAGGTATTTCAGTACCTTTACATATCTCTAACCTGCATATTTCTAGTTATCTTACTTGTGTCAATATCCGAAGCCCTGAAAACGCTGCAATAAACTATTGTCGTAGATTGTGCCTATCTGAACTCTGAAAGCTATTTTTTATGAATGCATCAATGTTTTCTTTGGTAATGAATAAATAGGTGAAGGAACGAGCGGTGGAATTAGCAGAGGCCATGGAATCAGAAGATGGGGTGACGGGAGCAGTAAAGGCATTCTTGAAGCACCTTCCTCGAAAATTACCACCTGATGAGGCTCCCCAAGAGCCATCAGGATCAGGCTCCAGAGATTCATTTCTACGCCCAGTGAAGAAATGTTTTGGCATGTCCTAGATGTTTGTTTTTTTACCGCATTCTTTTCCCCCAGTTCTTTTTACATTTGCTCCGTAAAAATTCACCAGACACTAATATTTGGTAGTGTATGTTTGTTGTTGTATAATCTTGTTTCATGTTAATCTTTTCTAGCATTTCAGTTCATATATTTGAAATTGTTGAGTCATAACGCTGTTATTCTTCATTCAATATTTTCCTGTTCTCATAGACTTCTTTCTGTTGAAACTAGAGCATCACAATTTCATTAGTTTAAATCTGATCCTGTTAGTAATAATTAAATAAGTTAATACTGGGAATCCGCATATTGCATTATCTGATCCTGTTAGAAAGTAGTGCTCGATATGAATACAGGAAATCCTAATACTTCTTCTTGACTAGAGAAAAGTTGTCAGGTAGTAAACGAGTCGACACAAATGCAAAACCACGAATTGCCGCATGCTGCGCACCATGCTCTGAAATCTCGCCTTCCCTCACCTCCACCCTGGAAGGATCCTGTGCACTTTCACCATTATACCATAACTAGTTTCCTCCATCAGTAGCAACACCTCAATCTTATAACTCTCAAACCTCATCGGCTGCGCCATCTCCCTACACCTTACCGGAAGGGGCTCTGCACTGTTGACAACTGCCTCCTCCATTGTCGTATCCACATCAAAACTCAAGAACTCTTCAAACTGCACCCAACCGGAGTCATCTTGGGCGTCATTCCCATTTGCAGTTCCCGTCTCAGTCAAAATGTACAGCTCCACCCTAGTATGGATCTCATTAGAGCATCCCATTATTGTTTTATAAAAACTCAAAATTTAGCAATTGAGTTAGAAAAGTATCCCACTATCGTTTTCGCTAAAACCCCAAACTTTAGAATACAAGTCGACAACCCAAATTTTAGAATACGAGTCATATGTAATTTGCTAAACATAGAAGTGGGGATAGAAGAAATGCTAAATATAGAAGATGGAAGAAGAAGATCCGTTTGAGGAAAAAAATCGGACGGACGGAAGATGACGCTTCGTCTGTTGATTAATTTAATCAAAAAAAAAAAGGAAAAAAGCCGAAAAGATGAGAGACGGATGAAGAAGCTCCGTCTCTCATCTTTTCTTATTTACAAAAATGCCATCACTATTTACAAAAATGTCATTTTCAAAAAAATAAAATATCGGACGGAAGATCTTCCGTCCTAAAAGTTTCTTCCCAAACTTTTCTTTTCATATTTACAAAATTGCCATTGACTATTTACGAAAATGCCATTTTCAAAAAAAAAAAAAAAGTAAGACGGAAGATCATCTTCTGTCTTTTCTAAATTTGACTTTTAACGACTGCAGCGCTCTCCTAAGTTTGCTATTTTCTAAATGCTATATATGCATATTTAAATTACAATGATAGTGGATGCTCTTAACAATAACAAGCCCCACGCTATTCCCCACCATCCCTAGCTTCATCCCAGCCATCAAATATCCCTCTTCTCCTATCAGCATTCGCACATAGGTCAACACCCGGTCTACTGTTGGGTTAATAGAGCGGTTCGAATCCACCCTAACCACCAAGAATGTAGGGTTTGATGTTGCCGACGATGTGAGCCAGTACCCATACTGCTCGCAAGAAATCTAGAGTTGGAGATGACGATGCGGTCCATATCGTTGTGTAGGAAAGTCCGACCGGATAGGACCATCCAATTTCTTAGGAGAAAGAAGTAAAAATCGACAGCGTAGTTTCCTTCTTGGGCAAGGATATCCCGGAGGCAGATGATGTGGAAGGAGCCGTCGGGAGCTAGAGACGGCGAGGATGACATGGGTGTTGGAGTAATGGGTAAGCTGAGGTTGTAAGGGGGGGGGGGGGGGGGGGGGGGGGGGAGGGGCAGATGCGATGGTGGTGCCGCCACTGAATTTTTAAGTACCGGCTGGCGGGATCTTGGAAGAAGATGCAGGTTGTGTTTTTGTTTTTTGTTTTTGTTTTTTGTTTTTTTGTTTTTTTGTTTTTTATTTAGGGGGGGGGGGGGGGGGGGGCATGACCACATGATCACACTAGTCATTGATAAATTGTTTAGGATATATAAATAATTACTTCGGATATTACATGCACCAGATTCAGAATGCATACTTTGACCACCCATTTCATTTTACAATTGAATCATTAGATTCCTAAAAAATTATACATGTACTAGTAGTTTACACGTGCGATGCACGTTTTAATAAATATAGTTTTTTAAAATAAAAATTTAGATGTAGTCTTGATTTGAACCTAGGACCCCCTTTATAATAATTATGCACGTGTGTTACACGGGTTGGTAGAATGACAAAACATTTACAAATGACACTAAGGCCTTCTCCCATTATAATATTAGAGATTTACTAAAGGTTTCCTAAATGAGAATTAGCATTGCTTATTTCTCATTTCTTTAGTGACACAATACTAACACACGAATGGAAATATACTAGTATCAGTCTTAGAACTAGGCTAGGTTAGGCTAGACTTGGAAGCGATGGTAGAACCATAGGGTCATGAGGTAGGATATGGCTGATTTTTCCAAGATGTGGAATCTTCAGTTTGGTACAAGAGATCAAGTTCTTCATGTTCGTCAGCATCGTCGTTTGGCTGGTGGAGGAAATTAGGATCAATTGCTTCCCGATGGTCAGCATTGTTGTTGTCAATGAAGTTGTTATTAACAACTTTGATGAGTTCTTTGATCTTGATCATAAAGTATTTCAAACAAGGGGTTTCTTTTGTTTTTTTGTTTTTGTTTCTTTTGTTTCTTCAAGATTGGTGGTTAGGTTGGGAAAACGTGTGGATCGGAAGTCGACCAGGTGGATTCGAACCGCATCACATAGGTCAATACCCGATCTACTATTGGGTAAATAGAGTGGTTCGAATGCACCCCAACCACCAAGAATGCAAGGTTTAATGTCGCTGACGATGAAAGCCATTACCCATACTACCCATAGAAAATGCCAGAGTTGGAGATGAAGATGTGGTACATATCGTTGTGTAGGAGAGTCCGACCAGATAGGACAATCCAATTTTTAGGAGAGAGGAGTAAGCATCGATAACGTAGTTTCCTTCTTGGGTAGTGATGGGGAGGAGGTAGATGATGTGGAAGGAGCCATCGCGAGCCCCAGAGACGATGAGGACAACATGGGTGTTGGAGTAGTGGGCATGCTGGAATTGTAAGAAGTTGTAGGGACCGTCATTGAAGTTGGAACAAAGGTTGCTGAAGGGGTTTCCTACATAGTAGGTGGAGGTGGAGGTCGAAGGGGAGTAGGGTCTGTGGCAGAGAACGAGACTTTGAGAGGAGGAGCAGAGGGTGGTGTCGGGGGGGTGGAGGGGGCGGATGTGATGGTAACGAGGGTGGTGCCGCGACTGAATTTTTATGTTCTGGCCGGTGGGTTCTTGGAAGAAGATGCATGTTGTGGAGTAGTTTAGGCGGGTAGTGGTAGGGACAATTAGGATCAGGTGCCTCTTGTACGACATTGTCTTTGTTATTGGGATGGTCGAGGAAATCAACATCAACTACTTCTCCATCGTCGGTATTGTTGTCGTCGTTGAGGTTGTTCTTATCGACAATTTTGATGAATTCTTCGATGTTGATCTTGATCTTGAAGTGTTTCAGACAAGTGTTTTCTTTCTGTTCTTTCTTTTTTTGGTATTTGTTTATTGGGTTTCTTGATTGGGAGTGAGAAACTTTGACGAGAGTTTATGCATATATGAGATTTATATATAGAGGCTATATATATGTATATATAGGAAGTTAGATAATTTTTTTATAAAATTTTTAAATTTTAAATTTTAATTTTAATTTTTGTGTGTGTGTGTGTGGTGGTGGGGGGGGGGGGGGGGTTAAATACGCCATGACCACACTAGTTACTGATAAATTGTTTAGGATATATAAATAATTACTTGAGATATTACATGAATCCCATATATGCACTAGATTCAGAAAGCATACTTTGAGGGGGTACCTTCACCATTTCATTTTACGTTTGAATCATGATATTCCTACAAAATTATACATTTGTATTTACTAAAGGTTTTCTAAATGAGAATCAACATTACTTATTTCTCATTTTTTCACTGACACAACACTAACACACGTATGCCAATATACTAGTATCAGACTTAGAAATAGGCTAGGCTTGGAAGTGATGGTAGCACCACAGGGTCATGAGGCAGGAGTTGGCTGATTTTTGCAGGATGTGCATCCTCAGTGTGGTACAGGAGACCAGGTTCTTCATGTTCGTCACATCGTCGTTGGGCTTGTGGAGGAAATTTGGATCAAATGCTTCTCCATTGTCAGCATTGTTGTCATCAATGAAGTTGTTATTAACCATTTTGATGAATTTTTTGATCTTGATCTTAAAGTATTTCGGACAAGGTTTTCTTTTGTTTTTTTTGTTTTTAAAATTTTAAAATTTTTGTTTTTGTTTCTTTTGTTTCTTGAAGATTGGTGGTTAGGGTGGATTCGAACAGCATCACATAGGTCAACACCTTGGGTTAATAGAGCGGTTAAAATCCACCCTAACCACCAAGAATGTAGGGTTTGATGTCGCCGACAATGTGAGCCAGTACCCATATTGCTCGCAAGAAATGCTAGAGTTGGAGATAACGATGTGGTCCATATCGTTGTGTAGGAGAGTCCGACCGGATAAGATTATCCAATTTCTTAGGAGAGAGAAGTAAACATCGACAACGTAGTTTCCTTCTTGGGCAAGGATGTGGAAGGAGCCGTTGCGAGCCCCAGAGACGGCAAGGATGGCATGGGTGTTAGAATAATGGGCGAGCTGGGGTTGTAAGAAGTTGTAGGGACTGTCCTTGAAGTTGTAACAAAGGTTGCTGAAGGGGTTTCCTACATAGTTGGTGGAGGTGGAGGTGGAGGTGGAAGGGGACTAGGGTCTGTGGTAGGGGACAAGACCTTGAGAGGAGGAGCAGAGGGTGGTGTTGGGGGGTGGAAGGGGCAGATGTGATGGTGGTGAGGGTGGTGCCGCCACTGAATTTTTAAGTACCGGCCAGCGGGATCTTGGAAGAAAATGCAGGTTGTGGAGTAGTCTGGAGTTGGATGAGCTTATGCACTAATGAGATTTATATATAGAGGATATATATATAAGTTGGATGAGCTTATGCACTAATGAGATTTATATATAAAGGATATATATATAGGAGCTTATATATATATATATATATATATATATATATATATATATATATATATATATGAAATAGGTCTAGTTTTTACGGGTTGGAAAACACCAATCTGGGCCGTTGGATCGCTCATGATCGTGATCAGCGGTTCAGATCGAGCTCCCCATAACCCGTTTCAATTGATCAGCGGAGGGTTATTCTGGAAATTTCGTCCCAAATAACTCTTCGCTGAACAGATTCTAAAAAATTGATATAACCTAGGCCGTTGTTGGGAACAACGGCCTAGATTATAAAAAAATGAATTATAGGCCGTTGTTTGGAACAACAGCCTTGTTCTAAATTTTTATAACCTAAATTTTATAGCCTAGGTTATAAAAATTTAGAACAAGGCCGTTGTTCCAAACAACGACCTATAATTCAATTTTTTATAACCTAGGCCGTTGTTCCCAACAACGGCCTAGGTTATATTCATTTTTTCAGAGCGAATCAGGCGAAGAGTTATTTGGGACGAAATTCTCAAAATAACCCTCTGCCACTTAAGTGATATTGGGTGATGGGCGGAGGCGATCTGAGCCGCTGGTCACGATTAAAAGTGATCCAACAGCTCAGATTGGTGTTTTCCAACCCGTGAAAACAAACCCGTTTTCAATGGAGCATTTCCCTATATATATATATATATATATATATATATATATATATATATATGGAGGAAAATCTTCCATTGTGCACCACCCATCCGTGTGCACTCGGCCTTCCCGCCTTCGTATCGACGATCTGAACCGTTCACATTGATCTATAAAAAAATAGAAATAATTTTCAGTCATTGTGCACGACGACCTTCCCGCCTTCGTGTGACTATAAAAAAAATTTCAGCCATACAAAGTGTTACAAAATTGTATGGCTGAAAAGAGAAATACTAGTATAGCACTTATTCAGAACCATGAACTCTTCGTACAAATATTTGTAAAGTATACCAACAGAAGTATACAAACAGAAGAACCAGCTAAAACTTCATACAAATGCTTGTAAATTGTAGATTGTCATCACTGCCTATACCAACATGCAATAAAGTAAGCAATTAAATTTTAAAAAAGGAATAGTGAGAATCAAACACTTCCCTCAATTGATATCAAACATCAGTGTATTGGCAAAAATATATCCATAGTCGGAATCAAGCCACGAAGAAAGACTCAGTGAAGCTTAAATGCCACCTACAAGTTCAAACAAAACAATAGTTTTCTCTTAACAAAGCAATAGTTTTACCCCATATTAAGTTATAACTTATAATATGCAATCCAATTTTCAAAAAGTTATAATTTTTATACCTGAGATCGATTGGAGATGGTGGAAGCAAGCGAGCAGCGGTGAAGGGAAAACGATGAGGTAGGGTTTCGTCGATTTCCCAAATTGGTGGAGTAGGAGAGGAGAATCTATGGGGGCTGAGAGGGTGGTCGATGAGGTGGGGGGATTTGGCTATTTTTCAGAGCTAGGGTTTTGAGTTGGCGAACGCGATGAGAAGGTGAAGGAGAAGCGATGAGCTTCGCTGCGATGAAGGGAAAAAGGGCTTCGTCATCTTCAATGATCGGCTGAGTAGGAGATGAGAATCGATCGGAGCATCGAGAGAAAGAAGGGCTCGATGAGGTAGGGTTTTCGAATTGGGGGAACGAGAGTGAGAGAGAGCGTGAGGAGGATGAGAAAGGGCAGAGAGAAAGAGAGGGTAGGGGTAATTGACCAAATTACCCCTCCGTAAGTGTGAGAAGAGCAGGAGTGAAATTAAGCCATTATATCTGCATCGTGATCAAAATGCAGATCCAACGGCTGAGCGCGAGTGCACAACCGAAGCTTTCCCTATATATATATATATATATATATATATATATATATATATATATATATATATATATATATATATATTGGGGGGGGGTTGGTTAAATAGGCCATGACTACACTAGTCACTGATAAATTGTTTACGATATATTAATAATTAGTTGGGATATCACATGAATCTCATACAAGCACAATATTCAGAATGCACGCATACTTGAGCTGTACCTTCACCATTTCATTTTACGTTTGAATTTTGATATTCCTGAACAATTATCCATGTATTTACTAGATTTCCCCCCCAAAATAGATCATTTTTTGAAACTAATTTCCCAAATAGACCAATTTTAAAACTAATTCCGAAAATAGACCACTCACAGTTGGGAACTGTGGCATGTTCGATTATGAGGCCACAGTTGGGAAATGTTGCCTCTTCAAAAATATATTTTCGGTGCCGCAGTTCCCACTGCGGCCTTAGTTCATTTCATATCTGGCCTAAAGTGACTTGAGACTTAGATTAATTTTTCCAAGTAAAAATGTGTTAAATAGAGATCGCAGTTTCCAACTGTGGCTTAATTGTAACATAAGCTGCAGTTCTCAACTGCGGCCTATGTTGGAAACTGCGGCATTTATTTAACATTTTTTTACTTGAAAAAAATTGTTTAAGTCTCGAAGTCACTTATGCCAAATATGAAATGAACGGCTGCAGTTGAAAACTACGGTATGGAAAAATTCCATTTTAAAGAGGCCGCAGTAGGGAACTGCGGCCTCACAATCGAACATGCCGCAGTTTTCAACTGCGAGTGGTCCATTTTTGAAAATAGTTTCGAAGTGGTCTATTTTGAGAGTTAGTTTGAAAAAGTGGTCTATGTTGGGAAAAAAACTATTTACTAAAGGTTTCCTAAATGAGAATTAGCATTGCTTATTTCTCATTTCTTTACCAACACAATACTAACACATGTATGCAAATATACTAGTATTAGGCTTAGAACTAGATTATGTAGGATAATGGCTCGATTCTGGTTCAGATTGTTTTGGAGTATCTGCAGCAAATGAAAGTTCCAGTATATCAGTCGACTGGGTTGGAGGATCAGGCGACTGTCCAGAGAGGAGTTTCAAAGACTATAGATACAGCAGCAGCAGTCGACTGTCCCGAAGGAAGTACCAGTCGACTGGTAATTCGACCAGTCGACTGTCGGCGGGTTTTGGATCCAGAATAGGCCCATTTCGAAAGGCCCAATAGTTTCCCTATAAATACGACCCGTTAGGGTTTTGTAATGAGAGACGAAATTAGAGACCTCTTTTCGGATTTTGCAGCCGTCATCTCTTGTAAACTTTGTTTTGCCCATCGTTGATTATAGCAAGAAGAAACCCCAACCGCCCCGTGGATGTAGGCATGTGTTTTGCCGAACCACATTAAATCTTGTGTTCTTGTGTTGCTTGTTTTTCTGTTTTTCTCGCTGTTTCTCTCGTTTGATTGTTGGTTAGTTTGTATTCCGCACAACAAGTGGTATCAGAGCTGTTGGTTCGACCTAGAGGGAGATGGCGAGTGATGCAGATGCAACCAAGGATGTTGTGGGATCAAGTTCGTCCAGAACAACGATTCACAACGCAAAATTTGTAGTTGAAAAATTTGATGGAACAAACAATTTCGGGATGTGGCAGTGTGAGGTGTTGGATGTTCTTGTTCAACAAGAACAAGATGTTGCTTTGGAGGTAGAAAAACCAAAGAATATGTCCGATGTAGATTGGAAGAAGTTGAATCGAGTTGCGTGTGGGACTATTCGGCTCTTTATTGCGAAGGCTCAGAAGTATGATTTGATGAGGGATACCGTTGCTGCGGTGTTGTGGAAGAAACTCGAAGACAAATACATGAGGAAAAGTTTGGAGAATCGGCTGTATTTGAAGAAGAGATTTTTTCGCTTCACCTATACGGAAGGTATGTCTATGAACGCTCATGTTGAATCATTTAATAAATTATTGGCTGATTTGTTAAATTTGGATGAGCAAATTAAAGATGAAAATAAGGCCCTAATTCTGTTGAATTCATTACCTGAAAGTTATGATCATTTAGCAACAACGTTAATATATGGAAAAGATACTGTGAAATATGAAGATGTTGCAAATGCTTTGTTGAATAATGAAACTAGGAGAAGGAATAAAATGGTTGATAGAGAAACTTCTGAAGCATTGATTGTAAGGGGCAGGACTGAGACCAGATCTGAGTCCAAATCTGGGAAAAAGGGAAACAAATCTCGTTCCAAATCGAGAGGAGTTTCGAAGGACAGGAAAATACCGGCCAAAGATGAATGTGCTTTCTGTCATGAAAGGGGGCATTGGAAAAAGGATTGTCCAAAGCTACGAAATAAGGGAAATTCGACTGCAAATGTGACTGTTGATAATTTAGATAGTGGCGAGGATTTTTCTTTTGCACTTGCTTCTAGTCCCTCACTTTATCAAGAAGTATGGTTTCTTGATACAACAGCCTCCTATCATATGTCTTGGAAAAAGGAGTGGTTTACTTCTTTGGAGTATATGGATGGTGGTGTAGTTTTGATGGGAAATGATGCGCCTTGTAAGAAGGTAGGAATCGGGAAGATTGAATTGCTAATGCATGATGGTCTTATTAGGGAGCTTTCAGATGTTTGGTATGTTCCAGATTTGAAGAAGAATTTGATTTCACTTGGTGCTTTGGAGGCCAGTGGATTGAAATTTGCTAGTGAAGGTGGCATTCTGAAGGTGACTAACGGAGCACTTGTGGTTATGAAAGGGCAAAGGAAAAGGAACTTGTTTTTCTTGCAGGGAAAAACATATTTGGGTCAGGCTGCCAGTGTAACTGAAAAGCCTAAACAGGTTGTTCCCGACTCTACTAGGTTGTGGCATATGCGACTCGGACATGCAGGAGAAAAGGCCTTGCATGGGCTTGTGAAGCAAGGATTGCTTAAAGATGCTAAAGGGTGCAAGTTGGAATTTTGTGAACATTGTGTTTTGGGTAAGCAAACTAGGGTGAAATTTGGTACAGCTGTACATCAGACAAAGGGTATCCTCGATTATGTGCACACAGATGTTTGGGGCCCTACTCAGACACCTTCTATGAGTGGTAGACACTGGTTTGTTACTTTTGTTGATGATTACTCCAGACGAGTTTGGGTATATACCATGAAGCACAAAGATGAAGTTTTGACATTGTTCACAAGTTGGAAGAAGAAAGTTGAAAATCAGACTGGTAGGAAGATTAAGGTTCTGAGGTCAGATAATGGAGGGGAATACAAGAATGATCCGTTTCTGAAATTGTGTGAAGATGAAGGGATCCAGAGGCACTTCACAGTTAGGAAGACTCCACAGCAAAATGGGGTTGCAGAAAGGATGAACAGAACCTTACTTGAGAAGGTGAGATGTATGTTAGCATAGTCTGGATTGAAGAAGACATTTTGGGCAGAAGCTGTTATATATGCAAGCCACATTGTCAACCGTTTACCATCAGCAGCACTTGAAAGCAAAACGCCTATTGAGGTATGGAGTGGTAAACCTGCATCTGATTATAGTTTTTTGCATATATTTGGTTGTCCTGCTTATTTTTATGTAACTGAAACTAAACTTGATGCAAGAGCCAAAAAGGCTATATTTGTTGGTTTTAGTACTGGTGTCAAAGGTTACAGGTTGTGGTGTCCAGAACAGAAAAAGTTAGTAATCAGCAGGGATGTGACCTTTGATGAGACCAGCATGATAGGCTCGGGACAGTCGACTGGTGGAAGAGAACAGTCGACTGGTGAGCAGCAGAAGAGTGGGACAGTTCTCCAACAGGTGAACAGCAGAAGCTCGGGACAGTCGACTGGTGTACAGTATCAGTCGACTGATGATCGACAGCAGCAGCAGAATGGGAGAGTTCTCCAACAGGTGGAGTTAGAAAAGCTTTCAGTTGAAAATCCTGCCCAAAATGATGATGATGTGGTTGATACTGAGGATGATGAAGAAGTTCCTATCCAGCAGGAAGAATCAATTGCAGTAAGAAGGCAAAGAAGAGATATCAAACGACCGTCTCGCTTTACAGATATAGTTGCATTTGCTCTTCCCATTGTGGATGATGAAGTTCCCTTCAACTTCAAAGAAGCCACTAGAAGTTCAGAAAATGCAGATTGGAAAGTTGCTATGGATGAAGAGATGAACTCTCTTCATAAGAATAAGACTTGGGATCTAGTGCAACTACCAAAGGGGAAGAAAGCAATTGGTTGCAAGTGGGTGTATACGAAGAAAGAAGGTCCAAAAGGCAGTGTTCGGTTCAAGGCTAGACTAGTTGCAAAGGGGTATGCTCAACAGGAAGAAATTGACTATAATGAAGTGTTCTCTCCAGTTGTGAAGCATCCTTCTATTCGGATTTTGTTGGCATTGGTAGCACAGTTTGATCTTGAATTGACACAGATGGATGTGAAGACTGCGTTCTTACATGGGGATCTAGATGAAGAAATTTATATGTTGCAGCCAGATGGGTTTAAGACAGCTGGGAAGGAAAATTGTGTTTGCAGGTTGAAGAAGTCTCTTTATGGGTTGAAGCAATCTCCAAGGCAGTGGTATTTGAGGTTTGATCAGTTTATGAAAGTGCAGGGATATTCCAGAAGTGAGTATGATCATTGTGTCTACTTCAGGAAGTTGCAGAATGGTTCTTTTATATATCTGTTATTATATGTGGATGATATGTTGATTGCCTCTAAAAATGCTAAGGAGATTCAAAAATTGAAGAATCAGCTGAGTTCTGAATTCGAGATGAAGGATCTTGGTGAAGCCAAGAAGATACTTGGGATGGAGATAGCTAGAGACAGGGCAAAGGGCATAGTGAGTTTGACACAGAAGCAATATCTTTTGAAGGTGCTGAAACGGTTTGGTATAGATGAGAAAACTAAACCAGTCAGTACACCCTTAGCCCCTCATTTCAGAATTAGTGCTTCTCAGTCTCCAAGTACAGATGAAGAGAGACAGTATATGGCTAATGTACCTTACACTAGTGTGGTTGGCAGTTTGATGTATGCCATGGTGTGTACTCGACCAGACATCTCTCAGGCGGTGAGTATGGTTAGTCGATATATGCATGATCCAGGCAAAGAGCATTGGCAAGCAGCTAAATGGATTTGAGGTACATAAGTGGCACCACAGATGTGGGTTTGAAGTTTGAAAGGGATGACAATATTAGCAGGTTATTGGTAGGTTATGTTGATTCGGACTATGCAGGTGATCTAGATAAGAGGCGGTCTACTACAGGCTATTTGTTTACTATGGCTAGAGCACCTATAAGTTGGAGGTCCAATTTGCAGTCCACTGTAGCGTTGTCTACTACTGAGGCTGAATACATGGCGGTTGCTGAGGCCATGAAGGAAGCTATTTGGATTCATGGACTTTTGAAGAGCTTGGGAATTCATCGGGAGAAGGTGGAGGTACACTGTGACAGTCAGAGTGCTATTCATTTAGCGAAGAACCAAGTTCATCATTCGAGGACCAAACATATTGATGTCCGTTATCATTTTGTGCGTGATTTGATAAAGGATGGTAATATTCATTTGGTGAAGATTGGAACAGCTGATAATCCTGCTGATATGTTGACCAAAGTTGTTGGGACAGCCAAGTTCAAGCATTGCATGAACCTGGCTAATATTTTGCATGTTTGATAATTTGGCATGGGCGGTTGGGATAGTGCTTTGCTATTGGTTTGTTTAGTATGTGATATCATACTAAGGTGGAGTTTGGGTTCTTTTGTTACATTTGGTGATGAGCAGTTGTTTTGGAGTATTTGTGGAGATTGCTTGGGCTACTTGGAAGATCTCGCCAAGGTGGAGATTGTAGGATAATGGCTCGATTCTGGTTCAGATTGTTTTGGAGTATCTGCAGCAAATGAAAGTTCCAGTATATCAGTCGACTGGGTTGGAGGATCAGGCGACTGTCCAGAGAGGAGTTTCAAAGACTATAGATACAGCAGCAGCAGTCGACTGTCCCGAAGGAAGTACCAGTCGACTGGTAATTCGACCAGTCGACTGTCGGCGGGTTTTGGATCCAGAATAGGCCCATTTCGAAAGGCCCAATAGTTTCCCTATAAATACGACCCGTTAGGGTTTTGTAATGAGAGACGAAATTAGAGACCTCTTTTCGGATTTTGCAGCCGTCATCTCTTGTAAACTTTGTTTTGCCCATCGTTGATTATAGCAAGAAGAAACCCCAACCGCCCCGTGGATGTAGGCATGTGTTTTGCCGAACCACATTAAATCTTGTGTTCTTGTGTTGCTTGTTTTTCTGTTTTTCTCGCTGTTTCTCTCGTTTGATTGTTGGTTAGTTTGTATTCCGCACAACAGATTAGGCTAGGCTTGGAAGCGATGGGAGCACCACAGGGTCATGACGTAGGAGCTGGCTGATTTTTGCAGGATGTGGAATACTCAGTGTGGTACAGGAGATCTGGTTCTTCATGTTCGTTGGCATCGTCGTTGGGTTGGGGGAGGAAATTAGGATCAAATGCTTCTCTATTCTTAGCATTATTTTCGTCAATGAAGTTGTTATCAACCATTTTGATGAATTCTTTGATCTTGATCTTAAAGTATTTCAGACAAGGGTTTTCTTTTCATTTTTTCTTTTTGTTTCTTTTATTTCTTGATTGTGATTGAGAAACTTTCTAGAGGGTTAGATGATTGTATGCATCAGTGAGATTATATATATAGGAGGATATAAGAGGTTAGTGATGTCGATATAAGTACTGGGGATATTACATGAATTCCATACATACACCAAATTCACAATGCATTACTTTGAGGATCACATTTGTTTCATAAAATTCCTCAGAAATTAATATTGGGCATATTGTGTAGTAGTTTGCTGTTGTATATAATCTTCTTCCATAGTCATTTTTTGAGCATTTCTGTTCATATATATGAAGGTGTAAACTCAATAATTAATGAAACTTTTTCTGTTGGAACAAAGGCATCAAATTTTTTGAGTTCCACATCTGATATAATACTAAGGGGTGGTTTGTTTGAACGTAAAAAAGCAGCAAAATAATAATTCATCGAGGGAGCAGTACAGTGCTTTTGTTGGGGGTGTAGTAATTTTTTTTTGACATTTATTTCTCTCTCTCTCTCTCCACTTCTGGTTTTTTCTTTTGCCTCATACATAATTCACAAAATCATATTTAAACCTACCAGCTCGTTGTCGACAGATTCACTGGTAGTGGATGTTTAAAACAATGGCAGGCTAACGTTACTCACGGGAGAAGAAGTCACACATGAGGGTATTATACAGCTCCACAGATTAAATAATTACATTCGAATTGAAGGAAGATATTCTGAAGGCACATAAGACATCAGGAAATGGTGTTTAGAGCATAATGATAACTTCCTCAGTAGCGTCAATTTACAGAAGACTAAATGACAGAGGAATCACATGCAAAACAGGGAATATTATTTGGAGCACTCAAGCGCCATTGAAGGTAAAAGCATTCTTATGGCTAGTCACGAAAGACACGATTTTATCAAAGATCAACTTACAGAAGCGAGGAATGCAGATCCAGGTTGGCTGTGATAGATGCAACAATGGAGAAGAAGGTTCTGTTCATATTTTCTTCAATTGTCATAGGGCTAGACTTGCTTGGGAGGTAGTCTGCCTGGGGGTTTGGGTGTCTAGAAAATCTGACTTCTATAGTCCAGGTTTGGTAGATAGGAAGGGGAGTAGTATAAGGAAAGAGGATAGAGAGGCTTGGGATTTGTCGGTAGCGGCAACTATCTGAGGCTTATGGCTAGATCGAAATAACTTTTTTTTTCGTAATTGCAACCATAGATTTCCTGTTATTATGCATAAGATTTTCGGTTTCATTTATGCCTGGGCAGGTCACGCGAGAAACAGGAAGAAGCTACGCAAGGAAGGTTAAGAGGAGGCGACCATGAGGCGACCATGGGGGGATCTGAAGCAGCGTTGGATGACTACTCTATTTCATTTCTATCTGTATCTTTATTGTCTATTTGATGCATCAAACTTTTGGATGCTAGTTGTATTTTGATGTTATTTCTTATTTTGTAATGCTGGTACTACTATGTTTCGTTAACTCATCATTAATGAAACGATGACGAGGTCATCTTTTTTCTATAAAAAAATCACCCCATTTCCTGGCCGATGCGGGACTATATTCCCACACATGAACACTTTAAAGTTTCGGGTTTTTTTTTGCTCGGTTTTTTTTAGCGTATTTTTTTTGGTGTAGTTTCTTTAGCTTGTTTTTTTTTGGCTCAGGTTTTTTTTTTCGGTTTTTTTTTTCCGGTTATTTTTAAGCTTAGTTTAGTTTTTTTTTTTTCCAGTTTTTTAGCTTGTTTTTTTTGGTTTCGTTGTTTTTAAGTTTAATTAGTTTAATTAGATCAATTTTAGTTTAATTAGTTTAAATCCTAATTAATGAAGATTAATTTTAAATAAAATAAAAAGTTAATTTTTTTTAAAAATTACGGTCGCTACTGTGTTAATTAGGGGTGCATCAGGTCCGGTTCGACCGGCCCCAAAACCGGACCAATTCGACCCCTAACTGCCCCTAAGCCCGGGCTTGGCCGGGGCTCACTTTTGGCTCGAAAAAACTACATTAGCTCGACCCGAGAGAGGTCCGGCCCAGCTCGAAACGGGACCGGGTTGAACCGGTCCAGTCGGTCCGAGCTCGACCCGCGGGCCAACCGTTGTGGGATATATATTTTTCTGAAATTTTAAATTAAATAATTAGATTTATAATAATTACCAAATACCCCCAATGAATCTATACTAGCTAGTTTTTGGGGGGTATTTTGGGGAAAAAATACATAATCTATATATACAACCTCATTTCATTCATTTATCTTCACAAATTCACTCAACTCTCTCATTCTCTCTCAACAAATCAACAACAAACAATAACAAGAATTGCAAGGACACATCAACATGACAACAACATCAACAACACGCTCTCAACAGTCTCTACTCTCATTCTTCAAGCATACATTTTACACTCATACAGTATTTTTAAATTTGTTTAATTTTTAGAATTAGCATTATTCTCATCGCTTTCTCTTTATTAGATTGTAGTTGTAAATATATTACTAGTTCATTACTCTCATTTTGTGTTTTGTTGTAATCCTTTTGTAATTTTTTTTTTTAATAATAAACATACACTAGTTCATCTCTTAATTGTTGTTGTTTTATTGAACTCTCTCTTCTTCTTTTTTAGATTTGGTTTAATAAACATACACCGGTTCATACTTGTTTTGTGGAATTGTTTAGTTTTCTTTACTTGTTTTGTAGATTTTTTTTTATAGAACATACACTATTTAATAATTTGATTTGATTTTTTTTTTTTGAATTCTCTCTTCTTATTTCTAGATTTCTTCTGCAAACATACATACACTAGTTACTAAATTAGATGTCATCTAACAGATCACACGGTAGACATAGTAGCCATGAATCCCAGCTCATCTCGTCGCATTCCTTCCATTTCTTTAATTCCCAAATAGATAGTGAAGAAACATTTGTAAATTTTGATAGTATTCCCGATTTTCATGATATTCCGCATACACATGGAAGATGTAGTAGTAGAAGAAGACATACAATCACAAGACACGGAACAAACTCATTCTCATTCCCGAAAAATAAGATGGCCCACTTCCGAGTATACTAATATTTCACTTTTGTCCCATCACAAACGATAAAAAAGTCGGACTTAAAATTTGTAAGAACTGTCAAAACACCATACAAGTTTAAAATGGGATCGGAAACAAGTACACTTAAACGTCACTTGGAAAAATGCCAACCAGAATTTTCTAAAGATACGCTCACACAACAAGAAATACACCAAAGGACCGATCAAGTAGATAAACCATAACTACGATCACGATATCATTCGGTAGGAAAATGGACTAAATTAGAAATTAGGGATGAATTACCTTATTCGTTTGCCGAAAGCAGGAGTACAAAGATTTTTAACCAAAACCGCATTAAACCCCCATTATAAAAAAATTGCTAGGAATGCAGTTAAGGGATATTGTAAATTAGTATACAATGATGCTAACAATATTTTAGTTGTAACACTAACATCAACTAAACACTACAGTTTCTTTGACATTAGATGGTTAAGTAGGAGTTTAACGACATACCAATGATGTATGTAACATGTCATTAGATAGATTCCGATTGGTTACTCCAAAAGAGGATCATCTCATTCAGATTTGTTAGGTACCCACATAAGGGTGAAGTAATTGTGACACCCATAATGAAAGCATGTAATAATTTAGTATTTATGATAAAGTTTTTACAATTGATTTTGATAACGCCTCGAATAATACTAAGACAGTTAACTAGTTTGAAAATTACTTTAAATCCTGTAGAACCCGATATTTTTCATGTTAGGTAATGCTTGTCATATTTTAAATTTTTTGTGTACAAGATGCACTAAAATACAACACAATAAAATTAATGCGATGAGAGATTATGTTCATTTTTATTACTTTGAGTGGTCCAATATATCAAGTTTTTCATGATTGGTGTCCAACTTAGGGGATTGTATTTAAACGTTTTCCTAAAGATGTTAGACATTGTTGAAATTCTATATATGAATCTATTAGGTGTTGTTCTTTATTCTCGAACTCATTTAAAAGAATTTTGTGTTGCAATGGGCATACAAGATTGTATGTTTGAAGATATTTTTTAGCTTTTGCCGTTAGTTTGTTTAAAATTTTAGAACATTTTAATGATGCTACTTATAATTTTTGAAAATATATTTATCTACATCTTGTGATATTTTACTTGCCAATTGTCACTATGATGACCACAATTAAAAATTTGAGTAAGCGATCCTCATATTGAAACAATGGTTTATGCCGCTTATCTAAAATTTGTAAAATATTTTTCTCCAATTCCAATGTTATATTGTATTGCTAGTATAAATGAATCACATAATTTAAATTAGAAGACACAGAGAATTTAATTGAGATTTTTTATTCATATGCTCTACACGATGAAATACAAGATTTTTATTTATATTTTTTATACTACACAATTTAAGCATTTTTTGAATGATTTATATAATAGTTACGGTAGGCTTTTTTGGCATCTCATACTACACAAACACATAAAGTTAGTTCTTCTTCTATATCAAAGGAAAATGGTCTTGCAACTAGTGGTATTTTAAATCTCATTAAATCAAAAAAATCAATAACTAAATTCACCAAATAAGTTGAATTAGTATAATGCACAACCCCCCATCGATGATATAGTAGATGTCGGAGTAATTCTACCCCACAACTCGTAGTGCTATTAGCGGAAGTGCACCACAAGACTTAGAATGAACCAAGAACAAGCCACCACACTATATGGATCTCACAAGAACACAATAAATATGCAGAGATACCATACTTCTTATTCCCAAGAAATACAAAGATTACAAAAGAGATTACAACTCTCAATCTCTCTATCACCTTTGAAACACTCGGTACAATCTCTATTGAAGTTGGACAATTTATAACGGCTCACCATGTAGCGCCCCGAATTTCCAATATGATATCTCAGAAATACATGACACAATTTCTAGCATCAACTTCAATTGCGATAGTAAACATAGCCAAAAATACAGATGTTGCCGCTAAATTTGGTGTGGGGGCAAACAGATAGAACTTGTGGATTCTTGGGGAAACTGAATAGGAAAACCTGCGTACCTGTTCCGTCGGGCCTCGTTCGTCGTTCCTGCCGTGCACCTGCAAAAAGTGCGAGACACCGGGGGGGATCCGGCGACGCACCCTCCGACGCTCAAGTCAGTAATCAAAGAGATTATGAAAGAGCGTAAAAACTGGTGAAGAGTTGATTACCTCTTAATGGAGATGGATGGGGGGTATTTATAGGCGTCTTAGGGAACGAATTAGGAATGTAATCCCCGTGATTTGATAAGGAATGTCCTCCATAATCAGATGAGGAAGGTAATATGACAATATATATTCCCTGTAATCAGATAAGGAATTTAATCCCTAATCCCCCGTGAAAAGATAGACGTCCATCAGGGCCGTTGATCGTATTTAATCAGGAACCCTGACTCTATCTTGATGGATTGGGTACGCAGCGGGTCGAGACCCGCACCCTCTTGGTGGTGGATCCATTCGCGGATTATTGGGCCCTAGGGGGCAGATCCAATATCCGTTTTGGTCCTTTTGTGGGTGAAAAATTACCGTTTTACCCTCAGGTCTCGAGATTCGCGCCCGATTTGGACGGTTCCGATTAAACCCCATTTTTAGCCATATCACGAGCCCCCCACTCCTAAGGCTGAGCTTGATCGGCCTTTGAGGAGTAGTTTAGCAGTTTTTTAATGGCTGGTGGAGTTGTATCGGGGCCCAAACGGAAGGTTTTGAATCTTGAAGGAGGTTAGTTTGGTGATTTTTCAAGCGGATTGAACTCTGAGTCGCTCCTGAACTCTGATGGTCATGTGGTATCTTGCAGGGATATCTTATTAACTTCGCAAAGTGTCAATTCGTCATTCGGTGGTCTTGTATACTTGGAGCACGCTTTAGACCCCCCTAGAGTTCGCTGGCGAAGGGGCCGAGGTCCATATGCGGTTCGGCGAGCTTTTCCAGAGAGGGAAGTGAGTTCGGCAGGACTGCGAGCGTCAGGAGCGAGTTCGGCGGTCCGCCGAACTTGTCTTTCCCCTATAAGAGGGTCGGTGCCGCGAACGCTCGGCAGCGGTGCCGAACCGGTTTTTTCCCTATAAGAGGGTCGGTGCCGCGAACGCTCGGCAGCGGTGCCGAACCGGTTTTTTCCCTATAAGAGAGTCGGTGCCACGAACGCTCGGCAGCGGTGCCGAACCGGTTTTTTCCCTATAAGAGGGTCGGTGCCACGAACGCTCGGCAGCGGTGCCGAACCTGTTTTTTCCATATAACAGGGTCGGTGTCACGAACGCTCGGCAGCGGTGCCGAACCGGTTTTTTCCCTATAAGAGGGTCGGTGCCACGAACGCTCGGCAGAGGTGCCGAACCTGTTTTTTTCCATATAACAGGGTCGGTGCCACGAACGCTCGGCAGCGGTGCCGAACGTGACTTTTTCCCTATAACAGGGTCGGTGCCACGAACGCTCGGCAGCGGTGCCGAACGTGACTTTTTCCCTATAACAGGGTCGGTGTCACGAATGCTCGGCAGTGGGTGCCGAGCGTGACTTTTTCCCTATAACAGGGTCGGTGTCACGAATGCTCGGCAGTGGGTGCCGAGCGTGACTTTTTCCCCTATAACAGGGTTGGTGTCACGAATGCTCGGCAGTGGGTGCGAGCGTGACTTTTTCCCCTATAACACGGTCGGTGTCACGAATGCTCGGCAGTGGGTGCCGAGCGTGCCTTTTTCCCCTATAACAGGGTCGGTATCACGAATGCTCGGCAGTGGGTGCCGAGCGTGACTTTTTCCCTATAACAGGGTCGGTGTCACGAATGCTCGGCAGTGGGTGCCGAGCGTGCAGACTTGTCGTTTATGTGAGTTTGTCTCTTCTGTGCGCCATTTGAACGTCTGACAATTCTGACAATTCTGACAACCCTGACAGATGGGACCCATTAAATGCTGTGACCTCTGGGATTCCATCAGATGGGATAGCATTAAATGCATCTCATGATTCGCTGCGGTTAACGAGGTGACGATTGGGATCGCTCCGCCGCTTGGTTTAGATGGGCCGGTCGTACAAGCCCATTAGCCTCGTGGGGCGTGCCCCCTTCTATAAATCCTCACCCCCCCTCATTCTCACTTCTCCTCTCATTTGTTCAGGCGTTCTCTAGTGTTTCAGGCAAGTTTTTCCGGCACCGGCGTTAGCTCAGGCGAAGCTTTTCGGCAGCTCTTTCTCTCGAGGTAATTTATAAACTATGTCTGTAGCTTCTGTCTCAGATGAAGTCTCTGGGTCCGAGTCCCCCTATAGGCGCCGAAGCCTCGACTCCGACTCCAACCAAGGGCAAGGTGTTCGGCAAGGATTCGATTGTCGAGGATCCGAAGAGGATGGGAGAGTTCGGACAGCTGCCGGGTCCGCTGACAGGACTACACAGGGTCCGGGAGCTCCCGAAGGACCAGGCCGAACGAATCATCCATGGGAGGGAGAGGACCTTCGAGGAGAATGAAGCAAGGGAGACGACGGAGGCGGACGATGCGGCGTCGATCCTGCGCGAGGAGGAGTTGGTGGCGATCCGGGACGCTTTTTCATCCCGGAGGAGTACGAAATCATGCTGCGGGCCCCGGGGTTAGGGCCAATTCGCCGCTGCCAGTGACCATGTGTTGCTGGCCGGTTGATGCCTTTATCGCCGGTGCCCGGCTACCTCTCCACGCGTTCGCAATTACCGTGGTGAGCTGGTTACGGGGTCTGCCCTATTCAGCTCATGCCGAACGCGTGGCGAGTGATTAATGGCTTCGTTCTCCATTGCCAGGCTGCGGGGATCGAACCGCAGCTGAACGTGCTTCGGACGATATACCGGCTCCACCAAGGGAACAAGTCGGAGTCCGGTATTATCTGACTCCGAGGCACGGCGGCAGGCTCGTGGTTTGCCCGGACTCTATCAAGCACTGGCGAGAGAAGTGGGTCGTCGTGCGGAGTCGAGAGGCCTGGCGATCCCCACCAATTGGGCAGAAGGGGTGACCAAGAGGGCGACGGCGCTGCCGAGACTCTCAGTAGAAGAAGAAGGGGCGGTTCGGACCCTTCTCGACGGCGAAGTACGACTGGAAGGAGTTGACGGAGGACGTTCTTTACAGGGGAGGGCTCGGCCGCGTGATCTAGTACGCGGCTTTTCGCCAAGTTCTTTTTTTTTCGTACTTGCTGCCTTGTTCTTCTTTTGTGCTAATCAAAATTTTTTTCTTTTGATGTAGAATCTATGGACTACGAGGCGGTGTTGGCGCTCAGGGCAGGACTCGCCAGTAAGGCGCGAGGAAGCGCAAGAGGGTAGCGTCGAAGCTGCCCTCATCTTCAAAGGCGCCGAGGATCGAGGGCCCCGTCCAGGCGGTGAGATTGCCGACGACCCGGTCGTCGCCGTGGTGTCGACCTCGGCTCCAGCATCTACGGGCGAGTTCCCCATCGCCGCCGCCCTCGCCATGCCGACCCCGCCGTTGACCGTGGCAGGCGAGGAGCTCCTGACGGAGGAGCACAAACGGATCCACATTCCGGACTGGCAGGTCGGGGCACGATGGGTTCCTCGGGAACTCGTTGGCGAGTATGCAGGCCGTCAAGCATCTCGCCACCCCGAAGGACCGCGCCGCCATGGACGCGGGGAGGCAGGGCGACGACGTGATCGAGATCGCTCGTTCGGCGGTATCGGTAAGTTCGAGTTCCCTTCATTCGTTTCATCTTGAATCACAAAATTTTTCTAACTCTATGGTTCTTCCTCCTTCCCTTGCAGATCGTCGTCACTTCGGTCACCTCACCGAACGGCTGACCGCCCTCGAGAGGAGCTGAAGCAAGAGTCCGACCAGGCTCGGAACGAGAAGGCTCGGATGTCGAACCAGCTCGACAAGCTCCGAGTCGAGCATGAAGGCCGGTCTGCGAGGATCCAGCACCTCGAGGCCGAAGTGAAGAGGCTGGAGGACGAGCTGCGTCGGGAGAAGGAGGGGTCGGCCAATCAGTTGGCGAGGCCGAGGCGAAGCAGGCGGCTGTGAAGGAGGTGGAGGACGCCACCTTGAAGAAGGCCCAGGGGTACCTCGCGCAGAACATGGCGAAGGCCTTCGCCACTGCCCTCGACCGGGTGCGAGAGGCGTACCCGGGGTGGACGTCTCGGGATGGCGACTCTTCCCCGGACACGTCGAGGGCTTCGACCCCGAGTCCGAAGGGGAAGAGGAGGAGGAGGAGGAGGACGGCGCTGATGCCGATGCCGGGATTACTGGCGAGGTCCGAGCGCCACGGCCACTCCACTGGCGGCGGCGTCTCCTTCGGCGAAGTCGACCCCTACTCCGCCTCGTCGCCCGGGGAAAGAGGTCGAGCACTGAATCCGCCTCTCGTTTTATTGTTTTTGGCTGTTTTGCTCTTTTTCTCTCTTTTTTTTTTTATCGAACTTTGTAATGCCT